>SNQJ01S0021578.1:101166-116224 GCA_010110895.2 Picea sitchensis
TTTGTCGATGATCGATTGTGAGAAACTCTCTTTTAAAATCTCTCTGTAATCTTTTTCTTTTCATTAATAAACTGCTCCAAGTGGTCGCGTTGGCTGGGGCCGTGGATGTTTCCCCGTAGGGGTTTTACCACATGAAAACATCAGTGTGTTGATCTTTGATCTGGTTATGTGAGTGGTTACTGAAGGTGTTCATCCTCTGTTGGAATACCTATGTTTTCGAACAGAATGGCACATTACCTTTGATTCCTTGATCTACTCCTCACTACACTCTATTCACTCAGTTAACTAGAGATTGGTTGACTAGTTAACTCAGCCAGGTGGAAGTTCACTCCCGTAACTTCCTAAGAGACTAGACTAGGTGGAATTTCACTCTCGTAGCTGTTGGTGTGTGTCCAAATCACTCTATAACACCACTATGGCACATTAGTTCTCCTTCAGTGTGCATTCATTGAGTTATACAGAGTATATCATGTGTGAATTATTCATTATTCATAACGGTTAATGAAAATTCTTCCATTCTTTCTCTCCTTCTTCTTCTTCCTCAATTTATCTTTGCAAATGTGTGTATTATTTTCTAGATAGATTTATTTTTTGCAAGTTCAACACATTTACATTGTATCAGAGACAAAATACTTCTAAGCAAAAGCTACACCAAAGTTTTTGCAGGTACAAAAGATTGAAGACATCGAAAAGATGGATTTCCAAAAAGAATTCATTATTACACCTTACAACTACTTTGCATGGAAGGAGAAAATATCCATACATCTCCGAACGAGAGGATTGTACAGGTTAAACTTGAATACAGATACAAAACCGACATCATCCATAGAAAAATCCAAGTACTTAAATCGAATGGATGAAGCACTCAGAACAATTTGCAGTCTTATTTCTCCTGATCTTCTTTTTCACATATATTCCTGTAAAACTCCCAATGAAGCCTGAACCACCTTGGAAGGGATCTTTGGAAAACATGATGAGATGAGGGGACACATTATGGAAGTGGAATTTCTCACATTGGATCCAAAAAGCTTCGAAAATATCCAATATTTCCTTACGAAATTCAAGGATTTACTGTCGCAACTCAAAGCTTGTGGGGTTGATAAATCTAAGGAGGAGAAACAAATGGTTCTCACCATTCTCTCCAAACTTGGTTCTGAATTATATTTATTCGTATCCACATTCCATTTTATTATATTCACCTCTAGAGCCACCTAGAAGATGCCTTCTCTTGAGGAATTTATCGAATCCCTGACACAAGAGCAAACCAAGCTCATCAACATGGGAAAAATCAAAGTCCCAAAGGTGCATGCACTCACTTTGCAAGATGGCAGCCATAAATATCAGAAATTTAAAGATAAATACAAAAGGAAAGATCATGCACATCCTAAGAAGGAAGGGTACACAAAACCCTTCACTGATGCCTCTGGATCCAAAGGGGAAAAGGGAAGAAAAGGGGAGAAATGTATGTATTGTCACAAAGGATTCCATCCAAAATCTGCATGCATGCAAAAAAAAAAAGATCTAATGACTCAAATACTTCAGCAAAAAATCCTTGGAGATCGCATCCCTGAGGGTGCCAAGAAGAAGAAGACAGATGATCAAAATCCCAAGAAAGTTAATTCTAGCCATGCCTTGATTGCCATCAACTCCTCTCCTGATGCTTGGATCGTAGATTCAGGAGCATCAAATCACATGGCTGCCTCAAAAGCACTCTATTCTTCATTGGATGCATGCAAAGGTCCTCCTATTATGATGTGGGACAACTCTTTTGTCAAAGTCACTGACAAAGGAAGGATTGAACTCGCCGACGGAAGCTTCAAGAATGTGTTGCACGTTCCCAAACTTTTTGTCAACCTTCTCTCCGTGTATCATATGATGAATTTGACACTGGAAAGAAATTCATATTCACACCAAATTCCATGGACATCTATGACATGCAAACCAAATCCAGGGTTACAACTGGTGAGGTAAATCATCAGTCTAGACTGTATACTTTTTCTGAATTCATTGAACCTAACTCTGCTTTACTGCTTACTCATGCTGATGAAAGTAGTAGGATATGGCATGAAAGGTTTGGACATTTGAATTTTAGATACATGAAAAAACTTAGAAATCAAATATTGGTTGATGGTCTACCAAACATCCATTTCTCCAAGGGAGTATGTGAGGGAATGTGTTCTCGAAAAACACCCTCAAGAGAAATTAGGCAAAGGAAACTCTCATAGAGACTCCACGCCTTTAGATCTGATCCATAGTGACCTTATGGGTCCTTTTACACATCCATTTATCATCAAAGAGAGGTTTTTTCTCATTTTGTTTGATGATTTCTCACGTTTTACATGGATCTACTTTCTCAAGCAAAAATCCGAGGTCTTTCAACACCTCAAATATTTCAAAGCCCTAGTTGAGACACAATCCGGAAAGAATATCAAATTCCTCTGAATAGATAACGAGGGAGAATATGTAAACCATGAGATCCATAATATTTTCCATGAGGAAAAGATTCATTTTTAGCACACATTTCCCTATACTCCACAACAAAATATAGTTGGTGAGCAAAAAAACAGATCTCTAAAGGAGATGACATCTTGCATGTTGCATGCAAAGTCACTACCAGAAAGACTATGGCCCGAAGCACTTAATTGTGAAACATGCATCCAAAATAGATCTTCCCATAGATATGTCAAGGATAAGACCCCCTACGAGGCTTGGAGTGGCCTCAAACTAGAAGTGACCCACTTTCACATTTTCGGTTCACGTGCATGGGCCTAGATTCCCTCTGAAAAGAGGAAGGCACTTAATCCATAGAGAACTGAGTGTATTTTTGTTGGATACCACAATGGTGTGAAGGGATATAGGCTTATTGATCTTTCCTCAGACTGGCTCATCATTGAGCATAGTGTCCAATTAGAGGAAAGTGTCTCGCATGTACCTTAGCAGCCACATGCAAACACCTTCATTCTTCCACATGTTCGAGATGATGAGCATGCACATGCTAAATATTATTCAGATGAGAGTTATGATTCAAAGGACTAAGATGATTCAGATTCAGAGCATCCAGAGCATCCAAATGCAGTTGCAGAGCCAGAGCAGAGGCCCAAGTGGGAACATACTACTCTTCGCGATGTAGGGGATCCCATTGGTGATACAACAGATACTAGGAGGACTCATTTTGATTTCGAGAATCCTCCTATAGCACTCACTACCACTGAACCATTTCCCTCCAGGCATATTTTCTTGGTTCAGTCTTCAGATCCACAATCTTATGGAGAGGCTATTGGAAATCACTTTTGGGAATCCCCCATGCAGGAGGAGTACAACTCCGTCCTCGAGAACCAGACTTGGGATCTAGTTCCCCTTCCTTTTGCGAGGAAACTTGTGATATGAAAATGGGCATACAGGACCAAGAGCGCAACGGATGGACAAATTAGCTGATACAAAGCTAAGCTTGTTTCCAAAGGATTTCAGTAGGTGCATGGGATTGACTATGATGATACCTTCACTTTAGTAGCGAAGATGGATTCCATATGATTGGCACTTTCCATTGCGGTAGCCAAGGGATGGAAATTCCATCAGATGAACATGAAGAATTCATTTCTTCATGGTGATCTCTGTGAGGAGATCTATATGGAGAAGCCTCGGGGATTTATGCAGGACTCATCTTTGGTCTGTCAACTAAAGAAGTCCCTTTATGGCCTCAACAAGGCTCCAAGGGCATGGTATGCCATGATGTATTCCTACATGTTGTCATAGAACTTTGTACATTGTAAATCAAACCCAAATGTCTACATGCTTAGGACGGATTATTCACTTCTACTCTTAGTTATATATGTTGATGATTTGTTGATCATTGGGTGATCGACTTCAATGATTGTTGTAGTCAAGAGGATTATACATGACAGGTTTTTGATGATGAACATGGGTCCACTACACTTCTTCCTTGGACTCGAGATCAGTCAGGATGTGTCAGGCATCAAACTGTCTCAGGCCAAGTATGCACGAGATCTCCTTGACAGATTTCACATGAAATACCGCAAGTCTTCTCCGAATCATTTCCTATCAGGAGACAAACTTCAGGATGGCGGGGAGAATCCACTGGTTGACAACACACTATACAGACAACTAGTGGGGATCTTGTTGTATCTCACACACTCCAGAAAAGACCTCTCCTATGCAGTTGGCGCAGTTTCCAGGTTCATGCAAGAGTCGTATGAGATACATTGGAAGGATGAAAAGTGTATCCTTCGATACATACAAGGAACCATCACCTTTGGGATTCATTATGCAACAGACTCTACATTAGATCTCATTGGGTTTCTGATTCTGACTGGGCTGGCAATAGCATTGATCGTAAATCCACATTTGGTTACTCACTCAGTCTTGGTTCTAGGCCTATCTATTGGTCGAGCAAGACACAATCTTCCATTGCTCTATCTTCAACCGAGGCAAATTACAAAGGGGTAGTTAACATAACCATTCAAGCTATGTGTCTACAACATTTTCTGACTAAGTTGGGCATTCAGTTTCATAGATAAATCATCATCTAGTGTGACATCTAGAGCACTCTGAAGTTCTGCAGAGATCCAGTTCAGAGGCAACTGATGAAGCACATCGAGATCCACATGCACTACATCTGGGACTTAGTACATGAGGGGATCATTGACCTTAAGTTTTGTCCTTCAGCAAAACAGATGATAGACATCTTCACCAATACCTTCACTGAGCAGAAGTTCCATTCTATGCGAAGTCGTCTTGGAGTGAAGAATATAGTTTCCTTGCAACTATTAGTTCTTGTTTTTACATACATTGTACCTTGAGGGGGGGGGGGTTTCCCAAAAGGTTTTCCCTCTTTCCTCACTTTATTTCAGTTTATCTTTTGTATCTAGGTACTTAACATGGCCTCGTTGTCGAGACCCATTCTTTATTTTCACCATAGTGATGTTCATGGGGGTTGTTGGAGTTACTCCAACACACACCTAGGATTTCTTTTTCCTAAGTTTTTACCTTGTTTATTAGTCATTATTAGTCATTTATCTATTCTCCTATTTTTTAGGATAGAATATTCCACCTGGAAAATATTCTCTTCAGTTGACACTTCAGTTTGACTAGTTGAGTTGAGTCTAGATATTGCATTGGTTTTATCACAATGAAAAATTGGGATCATCACCATGCTAATACGCACTTGCCTTGGGATCATCACCAAACTAGTGAATTACCCTTGATTCCTTGATCTACTCCTCACTACACTTTGTTCAGTCAGTTAATTGAAGACCGGTTGACTAGTTAACTCAGCTAGGTGGCAATTCACTCTTGTAACTGCCTAAGAGACTAGACTAGGTGGAAGTTCACTCTCGTAACTAATGATGTGTGCCCAGATCACTCTAGACCACCACTATGGCACATTGTCTCTCCTCCAGTGTGCATTCATTGAGTTATATAGAGTATATCAAGTGTAAATTATTCATTATTCATAATTGTTAATGAGAATTCTTCCATTCTTTCTCTCCTTCTTCTTCTTTCTCAATTTCTCTCTGCAAATGTGTGTAATATTTCCTAGCTAGATCTATTTTGTGAAGGTTCAACACATTTACACTCCATGGTTTTTTCTTATTGCCATTTTTATCTGAAAACTATCTGATATCTGTAAAAGACATCTTAGCAAATTGGCATATTTCTCTTTGCCTTCTCGTAAACCTAGGTCAACGAGTTATTTGAACAATCTGTTGTCATGATGATTTTTAATTGACCATTGTTGAGGCTAGACAAAAAAATTTCATTAGTCATATGTGCGCCCTCTACATAGATATGAATCTCACATAGCAAAAGCCTCTGGGAAAACTACAAAATCCCCACCTTTCTGAAATATCACTGTCTATACTACAATCAAACTCCCAACAAAAGAAGGACAAATGAAACATAGTCCACTACAAAAAACCTAAAAAACAACATTGCACCACAACGCATGGAAAATAATGCAGTGCTCCCTAAACTTATACCTACACCATCTTCATATCATCTATCAACTGCAAAACAAGATGAAAAATACAAGCCAATAACAAAGAAACACTTGTAATGAATTCTTTGTACAAGCATTGAAAATACATAGTAATCTCTATAATGATGATACTCATCTACCACTGCTAAGATGCGCAAGACATAGACGGATACAGTTCCACCGTATGTTCATGGAAAAGGCCTCTAAACAAACTGTAAAATGACCATGTCTTTGAACTATATCTGATTACACTTTAACTAAATCCCTTACAAAAAGAGAACAAATGCAACATAGTGCAATGCACCAACCTAAAAGAAACATTGCTTCATAACACATTCAAAATAATGCACTTTGATGCATACCCCCTACCTCGACAAGGTCCGCTGACCTCCCAGTCACTAGATCGTTCTAAATCTATGAGTTGGATCAGCTCTTTCGGGTCCCTACTGGAACCTCTACTAAACAAGTCCATGGGTCCAAATATGAAACTCAACCCATGCATACAAGAATCAGGCATGAGCTTCACCTCCACATGACCACGGGTCGTAACCGCATGCCTAGTCAAAAGGTGAGTCGTGGTTTTGCATGTCAGGACTTTGTGAGTGAACCAACCCTTGCTTCCCGACTTCCGAAACTTCGAAAAGAGATTATTGAATTCTAGATTCTCCTTTATCTCCACTCATGTGACCATTCACCACAACTTGGGGCTCATCCTCTGAGCGCATCAGGATTTCGTGTATCGGGGATTAACTGTACAACTTATCTCCCGTTGTCCGATACCCGAAAGGTCGATATCCCTTTTCGATGGATCAACGGTTCCAATTCCCCTACGATCTGACGGTCCATATCGCGTCGACGGTTCCCCCTCCGAGAGTTTACACCATCCGTTCAGACTCTCCCAATGCTCAAATCTTCGATGTGTGTGGATCTCTGCCACCTGTCACCCCAGATCCAATGGTTGGAATGATTTCGCAAATTCTCACAAATCTACCCTTTGACTTTTCTGCTCTATGAGTCAGTGAAATGTTGAACGCTTACCACCTGTCCTTCCTGATCACTTACCCTCTTGGTTTCAACAGTCCTGATATANCGATGGATCAACGGTTCCAATTCCCCTACGATCTGACGGTCCATATCGCGTCGACGGTTCCCCCTCCGAGAGTTTACACCATCCGTTCAGACTCTCCCAATGCTCAAATCTTCGATGTGTGTGGATCTCTGCCACCTGTCACCACAGATCCAATGGTTGGAATGATTTCGCAAATTCTCACAAATCTACCCTTTGACTTTTCTGCTCTATGAGTCAGTGAAATGTTGAACGCTTACCACCTGTCCTTCCTGATCACTTACCCTCTTGGTTTCAACAGTCCTGATATACTCTGGCTCTCCATGCTCCGGGAGTTTCAAGTCTCAAACTTGATCACACTTGATCGATAGAATGACTGAGATTCCACCTCGCGTTCCGAGACTCCGGACTTTGGAAATCTAAAGTTTCAAAACAACTCTCCCTCCCGAGTTTACAAAAACCAACAGCTATGATCCCTCTTGGCGATCCAACACTTAGTCTTCGCCTCCAATGGTCTGATGGCTCAGATCTATCACACTGATCGGATGGTAGATATTCTATTCTGGGGTTCCAGACTTCGGGAATCTCTAGTTTAAACTCTGATAGCTTCTCTCCTCTGTACAGAAAGTGATAAGTTCACGCACTTCCTTCTGATCCGACGACTTTCGATCTTCTTCCCTATGATTCGACAGTCATGGTCGTTCTTCCTCCTAAACTTCTTATATCTCTCCACCTGGAAGATTTATCCACTTTCAAAGGTTCCAAACCTTTGTTCTCCCAACGAATCTGTCTCTGAGACTTCGCCAACACTTGTGAAAAAGTGTTATCTCTTCTGAGATTCTATCCTTGAAAGGATTCGATCTCCCACGCACACCTTGCGTTCTCGGGATTTCAAATAACTCAGTTCGAAGGATTTTCTTGAAAAGAAAATTCTTCTTGCCCACTTGGCATTCTTCTACGTTGGTCCTTCAAAGCTTGTTGGCTTCTTGATGTTGTGTACACCTTGCACCTGATATGAATTTCTCTGATTCTCTCTGAAATCCTTTGAGTCAATCTGAGACTCAGTCGACAAACTCCTTGCGTTCGAGATGCACACCTTGCATACAAGTATCAAAAGATAAATGATTGAAACTCAAGCCATCTTCATCACGAACTCATACAATTAATCTCTCGAACAATCATACATGAACGAACTGTAATAAATCATACACACAAAATAACATTCATTCAATCACACATGAGATGAACACAATCCAAGGATTTGGGGTAATTTTTGTCTTCTCTATTCCTTCATGAAATCAAAATACATAGTGTTTTTGTTACTCTAATATGCTCTATTGATCTCTCTTACAATACTCATTCATTATGATCTATTATAATGTAAAAGTCAACTATCTAAGGACGATCTCCACAAGTTCTCTTGTCCTGTCTGAAATCTATCCTATCAAATTCAAAGTTATTACCTACTCTGTCATATTACAATAACTACTAGTTATTGCCAGATAGAGTCGACACTCCATATCTGCATTTCTTACAGTCCTTTAAGACTTTACAAACAAGTTACATTTTTAAATTGTTGTTTACAAAATATCTCAATAAACAATTAAATTCTGAGTTAAATGCTTTATTTGAAATTCTGTCATTATTGAGATTACATTCATCTTCCTCCACACGTGTACTGTTGACTTTGAAGGTGATGCTCCTGCATCATACTTCTCTGGATAAAAAAATTCCATGGACTCTTGTCCATGAGCTCCTGCATTGTTTATCCATGCTTCAGAATATCAGGTTATCTGACCCAACTTACATCTTTCATTGGATGATCTTTCCACTTCACTAAGTATTTAGGATATGTCTTTCTCCTAGTTTTCTTTCCATCCCTATGTTCAATGATTTTATCCATCTGATGTTTTTCTATTGTGGGCAATTGCTCTTCCCACTTGATTTCTTTTTGATCATCTGATTCTCTTGCTTCATCTCTCTTCTCATGTACGGGTACAGGTCTGCAACATTGAATATCGGTGATATCCCAACATTGTCTGGCAACTCAATCTCATAAGCATTGGCAACAAACTTTCTAAGAATCTTGCATGGTCCTATCTTTTTCATCTTTAACTTGTTATATGTTCCCCTTGGAAACCTTTATTTTCTCAAATGAGATAAAACTTCATCTCCAACTTTGAATTGAACTTCTCTTCTCTTTTGATCAAATCTTCTCTTGTATTTCATATCTCATCCCATTGATATATCTGGTTGTCTTCTCATCTTCATTCTCTTTCTGTCCAGCCCCGATGTTTAGTCTGTAAAATTATTTAGTGTGCTCCTTCATTGATAAACCCCTCTATTTCAGGTTCTACAATCTTCTATAAATATTAATTTGGTAATCCTTTGGGATAAATTTGGCTTTAAACTTAGCTACCATCCTATCCCAGTTTTTAATCTTCTGCTTACTGTTTCTCCTACATTTGGCTTGTAGTTCATCCCACCATAACGTTGCATGGACTTTTAGTCTTGTCACTGCATGATTCACCATCTTATCTTCTTCAATATCTTCGTAATGGAAGTACTTGTCCATAGAACATATCCAATCTAACAATTCTTCAACTTCTAAATTGCATTCATACATAGGTACCTCTATTCTTGCTATGACTCCTATATTCAAAACAACTTTTATTAAGCGGTCTTCTACATCATCCTCTGCTACATTTTCTTCGACCTCTGCTTCTCCTTCGTTCTCATCTTCACTGACATCACCAGTGTCTAGTGCTCTTCTCTGTGTTGTCTCCATGGCATCCAATCTCATTCAAAGTCGCCTCATTTCTTCTTCCATTTCTGCATTCCCTCTATGCCTTCTAGGTGGCATGATTTCATTGAGTCACCTACAAACAAGAATTGGGAATTTTTTTGATATCACAAATGATACCAACTTTCCTCCTTTCTCTTTTTGTCTGTTGTCTACAAACAAACTTAAAATCTCTCTCTGATACCACTTGATGCAGACCCCCTACCTTGACAGGGTCCACTGACCTCCTGGTCACTAGATCGTTCTAAATCTCTGAGCTGGATCAGCTCTTTTGGGTCCCTGCTAGAACCTTTACTAAACAAGTCCACATGTCCAAATATGAAACTCAACCCATGTGTACAAACATCAGGCGTGAGCATCACCTCCACATGACCACGCGCTGTAACCACACGCCTAGTCAAAAGGCGCATCATGGTTTTGCATGTTGGGACTTTGCGAGTGAACCAACCCTAGCTTCCTGAATTCCAAAACTTCGAAAAAATCTTAACGAATTCTATCTCCTCCTTTATCTCCACTCATGTGACCATTCACCATGACCTAAGGCTCATCCTCTGAGCGCATCAGGATTTTGTGTATCGGGGATTTACGATACAACTTATCTCTCGTCACCTGATATCCGAAAGGATGATATCCCTTTGCCACGGATCAACGATTCCAATTCCCCTACAATTTGAAGGTCCAGATCACGTCAGTGGTTCCCCCTCCAAGAGTTTCCATCGTCCGTTTATATTCTCCCAATGCTCAAATCTCTGATGTGTGTGGACCTCCACAACCTGTCACCCCAAATCCAATGGCTGGAATGATTTCGTGAATTCGTGTTTCGCAAATTCTCACAAATATACCCTTTGATTTTTATTCTCTGCGAGTCAGTGAAATGTTGATCACTTACCACCTGTCCTTCCTGATCATTTACCCTCTTGGTTTCAACAATCCTGATATACTCCAACTCTCCGTCTCTCCATGCTCCGGGAGTTTCAAGTCTCAAACTTTACTCCTTATGTGCTCGTGATATCTAATGACTCACACTTGATCAATCGAATGACTCAGATTCCACCTCGCGTTTTGGGACTCCGAACTTTGAGAATCTCAAGTTTCAAAACCGCTCTCCCTCCTGAGTTTACAGCAACCAACGGTTGTGATCCCTCTTTGTGATCCAACACTTAGTCTTCGCCTCCAGTGGTGTGAAGACTCAGATCTATCACACTGATTGGATGGTCAAGAGTCTATTTCGGGGTTCCAAACTTCAAGAATCTCAAGTTTCAACTCTGATAGCTTCTCTCCTATGTATGCGAAGTGATAAGGTTCATGCACTTTCTTATGATCTGACGACTATCGATATTCTTCCCTATGATCGGACAGTCACGGTCGTTCTTCCTCCTGAACTTCTGATATCTCTCTGCCTAGAAGATTTATCCACTTTCAAAGGTTCCAAACCTTTGTTCTCCCGATGAATCTGTCTCTGAGACTTAGCCAACACTTGTGAAAAGTGTTATCTCTTTTGAGCTTCTATTCTTAAAAGGATTCAACCTCCCATGCACACCTTGCGTTCTCGAGATTTTGAATAACTTAGTTCGAAGGATTTTCTTGAAAAGAAAATGCTTCTCACACACCTGGTGTTCTTCTACATTGGTCCTTCGAAGCTTGCTGGCTTCTTGACATTGTGCACACCTTGCACCTGATTTGAGTTTCTCTAATTCTCCCTGCAATCCTCTGAGTCAATCCGAGACTCAGTCGACGTACTCCCTGAGTTCAATATGCACACCTTGCATACAAGTATCAGAAGAGAAACGATTGAAAATCAAGCCAGCTTCATCATGAACTCATACTGTTAATCTCTCGAACAATCATACATGAACAAAATGCAATAAATCATACACACATAATAACATTCATTCAATCACACATGAGTTGAACACAGTCCAAGGATTTGGGGCAATTTCTATCTGCTCTATTCCTTCATGAAATCAAAATACATAGTGTTTATATTACTCTACTCTTCTCTACTAATCTCTCTTACAATACTCATTCATTCTGATCTATTACAATGTAACAATCAACTATCTAAGGACCGGCTCCACGAGCTCTCTCGTCGTGTCTGAAATCTATCCTATCAAATTCAAAGCTATTACCTACTCTGTCCTATTACAATAACTACTAGTTATTGCGAGATAGAGTCGACACTCCATATCTGCATTTCTTACAGTCCTTTAAGACTTTACAAACAAGTTACATTTTTAAATTGTTGTTTACAAAATATCTCAACAACCAATTAAATTCTGAGTTAAATGCTTGATTTGAAATTCTGTCATTGCTTAGATGTCATTCATCCACCTCCACACGTGCACTATTGACTTTGAAGGCGATGCTCCTGCATCACACTTCTTATTATCCTTGCACCGACACCATTTCCATAGCATCAATCAAATGCAAAAAAAGATGAAAAATACAAGTCGGCAACAAGAAAAGACAAAATAACAATCAGGACCTAATTTTCCTAGGAATGTAGCATACAATGTAGATGATTTATTATACTTTGATGCACATTTCTACAACCCCGCAATTGGAACTCGTGGAACTCGTCACTTTCGACACTTGCAAATGCAAAATAACTGTCTCTCTAAACAATAACATATGACATAGTAGATAACTGGATTAAGTAACCTAGAAAAAAAAAGTAAACAATGCAACCTCAAAACAACAAACCTCTCTCCCTACTCACCTTCAACTGCGTTCGAAATTACACAGTTTTTGTAACAACCTCTTGCCCACTTGACTTTCCCCTATAAAAAAAAAACACAGCAAAAGTAGTTGCACAATGCGCAAAGCAACTTCTATCAAACAACAACAAGAAAAACTATCGAACAACAACAGAACAACAAGACATAACACCTTCCTCCCTGTTCACCTTTTACTGTTTTTGTCCTACACGGTCTCTATAACAACCCCCACTTGACTTGATTTCCTTCTAGAAAAACCGACAATACAACAGACCTAATCGCACTATGCACAAGGAAAACTCTATCAAATAACAACTACGAAAACGAATTGCACTTGTCTAAAATACTTATATTAATATGGAAACCACTTGTGTAGAAGCAAGATACTTATACACAAGACTACTTACCCATTTCTCCTTCCTCACTTATAGAAAAGTATAGCTTGAACAAAATAATTCAATTGAAGCTCTTTGTAATCTATTAAAGCTATCATAGATAATTATATCAAGTAGTGCACAAAAATATTTTCAAAATCTATAAACCATAACTAATTTAATGAAAAATCCAAGAACAATAATCCATATATATTTATTATAACATAATTCTATATATAGAAAAGTAAATATATATAGATATTGTGTGGCAAACTGGCCTTAATTGCCACCAATTCGAGTTGACATGGTAGCGAGCTTCTTAAACGGTGATGGTCTCCGAAATTTTGGACTGGTACATGCAACTTTTCCAACTATAAGCTAAACCTATATGGCCCTAAACCTGCATATTGCCCTACAATAAGATGGTTTCAACCACCAATCAGAATATAGCGAAAACAAATGAGATCTCTCCTAACAAAGTTTAACTTTGGAAAACAAATCTTCCAAATTGAATTATGATTCCATTCATCCAAACCCATTTACTCCATTATAAGTTTTTAATCGAATAAAATGCTGCTTTGATATCGAGTCGATGCGGGCTTAACCTTTCAGATTGTACAAGCAGTTAGAATTCAGTGTATTTTAAAAGATAATTTTTGGGCTGAAAAAGATAATTTGACTGATAGGTATGAGATACAACATAAAGTCATAAATAGCATTTCAATAAATTATTTTTGTTTATCTAAATTAAATGATGTTTTGCCAGGTTTCAAACAGAAAACAGCAAGAATCATGTTAAAACTGTGTTAATATTAAATGTGTAACCAAATTGCATTTAGATGAACAGAGTAGAGAAAACGAAATTTACAGAGTGGTGGAAAAACTAAACCACTGATCAGTTACATAAATTCAAACAATTCCACTTGGTAAATTCCATTTAATTTAAGGTGAACTGAGCGTAATCTCTCCTAACATAGATGATTGACCTTGTTGTGCTATGTAACTTGCAGTGGAAGCTTCTACGCTAATTCTTCAACACTGAGGATGCATTGAATAAAGAAAAAGGGACGCATTCAACCCATGGTTGTATAGACTAAAAATCAAGGTTTCCCTCTACGATGGCCGATCCATGAGATTCATGGGATGCAGCCGAAGTTGAAACTAAGGTTGCAGAGTTGGATTGGAGGTAGCGGAGGAATTCGTAAGTCCGCCTACAAAGGCATCTATAAACGCTGGTTGTGTAGGCTGAACAAGAATCTCTAAATTGTTGGTTAACATAGACGCAACCTCTGACATTGTTGGCCGTAGCGCCCAAGAGCCTTGAGTGCAAAGAAGTGCAATTGTGATTACTGTCAACGCTTGTTCACTTGGGTATTTCCGCTCTAATGTTGGATCAACAATATCCAAAACTCGATTATTCTCGTATTGATTCCAAACCTGCATCATCATCAAGCTCATATTTTCAATTCTATATTTTTAAATGAGTTTCAAGTTATAATCACCAAACCAAAATTATTTAATAAACCAATTCTTAGAAACAAAGACGCACCCAATGGAGAAGAAGCTGCATGTTGGAATAATGCTTAGTTTAGAAGACTAGATTGGGTTGGTTGAAGATTTGTAAGAGGCTGTTGAGATATTTTCTCAACCTCTCCCTCCATGAGTGGAATCAGTTGGATCTGAATCCAACTATATATATGTGTACTGTGTTGTGTTTCACATAGTAATACAATTTATTGTTTGTGTGTTATTCCTATGCAATGACTGTTCTTCTAATTTCTAATTTAGTATGAGAGCTTGGCTGGGCTTAATCCCTCACCAGGAAGATGAAATAGATTGGGATCTGAATTTCTGTACATATGTAAAAGAGTAGAGTGGATATGAAATAGATTGGGATCTGAATTTCTGTACATATGTAAAAGAGTAGAGTGTGTGTGACTGTGTGTGAATTAATTTTCTGTGTGTGATTGTTGGCTTTAGCCGCGGATGTTATTGCTACATTGCATTTGTTGTTCAGTCGTTCGCTGGAATTTGTCGCTGCTGTTTGGATGTTGCTGAGCATAAAGAGAACACGGAACAAGGAGACGTAGTGATAGCAGTTGT
>SNQJ01S0021578.1:125233-154851 GCA_010110895.2 Picea sitchensis
AATGAAGCACTAAGCATGCAAACTAATTCCAAATACTTTATCACAATCTTTGATGGTGAATTACTGCTGAGAAAAGATGTTTTCAGATATTTTTCAAAGCATCCAAATGGTCGTAGAAAATATTTTCTACATCAACAACTTTTACCCTAAGGAATTAGCCAAACAATTACCCAACAATAGCCAACATCAAGTAGATTAACAATAGAAACTTTCCAATTATTTCCAATGCTAAAAGAGTGAGAAATTAATCTTGAAAAAGAGAGTTTACAGTAGCCCTAATGGATATGGAATAATATTGTAACAAAAACAAGATATCCTTGACCAATCAAAACGCCCTAGTGGCTCAAGCAAGTGATTAAGGCAAATGATTGTTTCCACTTTGAAAAGATTCAACATCTCGTATTTTAAATGCAAGTATTTATTTCTCCAATGAAACAAAAGATTAGTGCATTTCCAAATGGTTTGTGGAGTCTTCTTATATTAGGTTAGGACTACTAAATCTTAAGGGGTGTAATCCCTTTTACTACCTTGAGATAACAACCCTAACAAGGTAAATTCTAGGAGGGTGTAAACCCTTTTACTCATCCTAGCAACCTTTGCAGTAGTCCTTTCAACAAACAACAATGAAAAAAATTGGTGGAGGGTGTATGCCCTTATACTCCTCCAAGGATCTAACCAATAACAAAAATAGAACAAGGAATAAACCTAAAAAATGCATATTTTCCTTACAAATTCCAAGAAAATGCCAAGACAAACCCTAGTTATGAAGAGTTTTCATCACCAAGGAAAGAGAAATAACCTCCAAGAGATAGAGCACCACTTCCTTCCATAAGACAAGAGATAAACCATATCACAATAGAGAGAGAGGATGAAATTTCCCAAGTAGGGAGAAAATTTCAGCCAAGTATCCTTCTCCACATGGGAGAGCTATGATAAAAATGAAATAGAGATGATCTTTATTTATACAAAAACATCTAATATGAGTTTGTCGAAAAAAATTAGGGTAAACCACAAAGTAAGGGAACAACCACCCTTAATTTATCACAATAATAATATGTAATCATTAATTTTCACATGAAAGAAACCCTAAAAGTAAAACATGACCCTTCTAGGGCAATGTTTTGGCATTTAGAAGAAAAATTTAGGGTCAAGGATGAATGTGCTAGGCCTAAAAATCCCATGTTTCCTCATGCCAAGTCTGTCCTCCATGATCCAAGGTGCTCTTCCTTCAAATTGTGCCATGTGTCCTCATCAACACCAAACCCTAACCCATGCATGACGTCAAGCCCTCAAAGTGTGACAGTTTGGCTTCTAGAGGAAAAACGTTGGGCTAGTTGTGGCATGGATGAGGTCCTCTAATGCATATATCAAGCCTCCAAAGGATCTCATCAATTTTCAGTTTGTGGGACATGGTATCCAATCCATGGGCTTCAATCCCCAAGGAAGCCCAAGCTAGTCTTGTTCTTCCAAATATGTCCACCAAGCAAGATCCTACAAAGACAATGAATACACCCTCCAAGGATATCAAGTCAAATGCATCATGATGAGTAAATAAATTCAATAAAATATCCACTGAAAAATGTGCATCCAAAACGACCTCATCAAACTAAACAATTTCTCAAAGACCCTTTGCAACTTGCCAAGTTTGGGTATGGGAGGGTTGACAAGGTGCTCCCTATTGAGTGAATCGTCCCCTAGGTCAAGGAGTGTTTCCCAGGTGAAACCCCTCTCTAAGACATGTGGAGAAGATGATAAAGATGGGGGGAATTCTTTTTGGGAACAGGGTTCATGACATACAATGGATTGTAGTGTCTCATTTATGGGTGCCTTTGTAGAGGGTGTGTTGCACCTTCATTTTCAATGCATCCTTTTTTCAAGCCCATTTATTTCCATTGATTAATTTACGTCCAAACACTAGGTACTCCCTAGGGTGAATCGATTAGATTGGGGGATAGTACAAAAGTGTCACCTGAAGGGAGAAGTACACATAGTGCCATGGGGGTATAGTCTAGCTTGTAACACACTTTGTGTAAATCCCTCAATTAAGTGGGACATTTATGTTATGTGTTCTCTTTTGTAGGTCTTTGATTTTTTAGGAGAAGCATTTCATTTCTCTCAAGACCTATTTGGGAGAGCATATGGAAGGTTCATAATTAGGATTTTATATTTTTCCATCTATCTCCCCTCTGGTCCTTAAGCCCCTTCTTCCCATGAAATGATGGACAATCCCTTCTTGGGTCAGTGCACCCAAAAATCCAAAAAGGTAAGGACATGAGGGGATGAAGTGTGGAAAGTATGGTCGGGAATGGCACAACAACTAGTCAAGGGGGGCTCCCAGTAGAAAACCCATCCTAAGGGTGACCACTTACTAAATCACAATGTTAACCACCAAGGTGAAACAAGGTAAAGAGCATAAGGTGAAAAGAGGCATTACATAATCAAAATAAGTTTCAAATGTAGCACATTCAAATGCCTCAAATATTGAAATGATACTCACCATAATACATGGATTTCACCTCATGGAGCAAGACCCAATGTCCTCTTAAATCAAGCTAGTGTGTGGGTACCCTCATGATGAACCTGATATGTGTGGTGGTGAAACGGGCTTCCATCCATGCAAGTGGACAATGTTGGTTAAGCCATCTCTTAGTACTCCATGTCTACAACCTGTGGGCCTCGAGAAATCATCTCCTTGCTTATCCCTAGGAATTGGAGATAACATCTGGTTCTTCCTTGGGGACATGCACTCGTCGTAGAGTGCATGAGAACTAGAACATTTCTTGGTAGTCCTATGCCTACACACACTGAAACAACAAAACATTAAGAGTAGGATGGCTCACTCATCTTTTGTCCATATAAAGAAATCCAAAAATTCAAAAAAACAACTAATCCAGAAAATAAATTGTTTATCGTTTTTCATATATATGATGAAAATAAACATGTAAATCAATAATGCAAGTAGAGAAAAATGAAAATAAAAAATGAAATGCAACTAAACTACCATGAGAAATCAATATGGAAATGCAAGAAATCATGATGGCCTACCTATTTACCAGGGGCCATGGGGCCTTGAAGACCAGGTGATAGGTAATGTCAGGTGAAGTCATACAACCAGTGCAACCATATTTCCATCACTGCATCAAGGTAACTCCCCATGTGCTTAATCATGTGATACCACAAAGATAATTTGAGAACATAATAATCATGAACATAAATAGACATAAAATCAATCATGAAAATAAATTGATGGATATGGGTGGGAGGGAGGAGATCCTCTTGGAAAGAGAAATCGTAAGCCTAATCATCCAAAAAATCCTTTCTGAAGTTATAACCCCAAGCTCGATCAAGCCATCTATGAAGAGGAATACCATACATAGATTATCGTTCATCTTCATCTGTGCATAAATATCCTCTACTTATCAAAGATTGAGATGAGATGAGAGATCATAATAAAACCACATGGCTTCCTAGAGAAGAAGATAAGAGGTAAGGGATATCCTCATGTACATAGGGACAAAAGCATTGCCTCTTCACCTGGGAGACCTTGTAAAAATCCTTAAGATGAAAATACTTCCGCTTTGTCAAGAGATTCTTTAATTACTTTGGAATCTCTACTTCCTAATGTTCATTTAAAATTGAGGACGAAGTTGTCTGGGATTTCTCACATAACAAGTCTGCATCCTCAGAAGGATATGCGTCACAACTCCCAAGAGATGACTGAAAATCACCCTGAAGACACTGTGACAGGTCATCCTTGAATGGACGAAAAAAATGTGTAACAATGTCATCGTTAGTTTTCCAAATATTTGAATCATACATACATGGAGACAAGTCCTATGAAGATGAAAACTCAACCCCCTTTTCCTGAGAGCTACCATCAATGTTATAAATGGGGTCTCTATAAAAAATGAGATGACCAAAATCCCATCTGCGTCTCTCAGTCTGTATGAAAGTGTCTATATTCTCATCAACCATATCCAAGGTTTCTTTCATAATACCATTAGTAAGACTGAAAATGACCATCTCTTTGTCTTCATGTGCAGGAAGAATAGAGGTTGGGGTGGCTTCAATTAGATCTTCAAAGTCTTCATCATTGCGACTATTTGCTTCTTCAACTTTACAAGGTTTCTCAACATGGTTCACCTCATCAGAATTCCTTTTTCTCTTCATGGACATGCTCCTCCATCACCTCTTCATCACAAGAGGCTTGATCCTTAATACATAGTGCTTTGTTTTCCTTTTTTCAAAAGCATCTATTGCATCCAAGGGATCCCCTAATAATTATTCACTTCCAAATTTAGGGAACAAAGTATCATCAAGATCCTCAAAAAGGTCACAACTCATAATTTTCTCTTCATGATGTGCAGGAGGAACAAAGGCACGGAGCACTTCATCTTCATCAAATGTCTTATCTAGATCTTCAACATGAGAAACTTCATCGAGATATTCTTGGTTACAAATTTGTTCATATATATTTCCTTCAAGCATTTCTTCATCTTCAAGGGCTAGTTCTTCGACAGTTATTTGAAATAACTCTTTTACACGATTCATCAATTCCTAAGCAGCTTTATTAGCAACATTTTCTTTTTCCATCTATAAAATTTCCCTCCTTGAGGCATCGAAAGTTCTAGATGAGGGTTCGTCCCATGGTGCCATAACTCCATTGACCAAAAAGGTACCTCAATGGACTCATTAGATGAGATCAAGGCTCATCAAAGGATGAAAAGGGGAAAAAGGGAAATGTGGGTTCTTGGGAAGGTGGAGTCACCAAATAAGCTTCAAGAAGATATCATCAATGGTGGAAGGGTAATTTTCTTCAAGTGGATTTGCCATGAAATCAAGGGGGAAATGATTTGGGATGGAATCTTTCCAAACTATCGTTAGGGCAGGAAAGAGGATTCAAAATCCTCCCCGACAATGACACCAAAATGTTATCATGCAAGTTGTAGGTTGGGAAAATCCCAACCCAATCCATAAGATGGAGACAAATAAGGGAAAAACTACCCACTGTCACCTCAAATAGGTACTCTCGTCACTTTAGAGGCGAAGTGATCACCTCAAGGGGGGAATCACGGGTGACCCTAGGGGGGAAATGAGACAGAAAGTGGTACTTATGAATGGATTCCCCTATAGGTCAAGTTTCCAAGTGTAATATGGATTTTATGACATGTCTTGAAAGTGGTTTAATGTTTCCAAGTCTTTGAGCACTTTCATAAACTGTGTGTACCTGCATGAGACACAAGAAAAGTCAAGAATACGAGGTATGCGTTAGATGGAAAAAAAAATTAAGCTTGTTAGAAAGTCAAGAATAATGAGGGTATGCTAGATGAAAAAAAAATTGCTTGTTGTCCCTATTTTGTAACAACACATATATATATATATATATATATATATATATATATATATATATATATATATATATATATATATCAACAATGAAATCAAATGCCACCAAAATAACCATCAAAAGTAATTTGCATGGTCAAGTATATTTATTGGGCAATGAAACAATAAACATCTAGACTAATTCCCAAAACTTTAGCACAAGATTTGATGGTGAATTAGGGATGAAAAAAGATGTTTTCAGAGATTTTTCAGAGCATCTAACTGGGTGTATAAAATGTTTTCTATAGCAGAAACTTTTACCCCAAGGAATTAGTGAAAAAAATTCCCAACCATAGCCAACATCAAGTAGATTAACAATAACAACTTTCCAATTATTTCCAATAGTAAAAGAGTGAGAAATTAACCTTAAAAGGGAGATTTTACAACAGCCCTAATGGATTTAGCATAAGTTTGTAACAATAACAAGATTTCCTTGACCAACCAAAATGCTCTTGTGGCTCAAGCAAGAAATTAAGGAAAATAATTCATTCCACTTTGAACAGATTCAATTTCTCGCAAATTCATGTATTTCAATGCTAGTATTTATTTCTCCAATGCAACAAAATATTAGTGCCTTGAAAAATAGGTTGTGGATTCTTCTTGCAGTAGGTTAGGAATACTAAATCTCAAGCAGTGTAAGCCCTATTATTCCCTTCAAATAACAACCCTCACAAGGTAAAGTCTAGGAGGGTGTAAACCCTTTTACTCCTCCTAACAACCTTTGCAATAGTCATGTCAACAAAAAACAATGAAAAAACTCGGTGGAGGGTGTATTCCCTTATACTCTTGCAAGGATCTAACCAATAACAACTATGGAATAAGGAATAAACCTAACAAATGGAGATTTTCCTTACAAATTCCAAGAAAAATGCTAAGAAAAACCCTAGTTACCAAGAATTTTCATTACCAAGGGAAGAGAAAGAACCTCCAAGAGATAGCACTCCACTTCCTTCCATAAGAAAAGAGATAAACCATATCACAATAGAGAGAGGGGATGAATTTTCCCAAGTAGCGCGAAAATTTCATCCAAGTATCCTTCTCCACATGGGAGAGATATGATAAAAATGAAATAGAGATGATCTCTATTTATACAAAAACCTCTAATAAGAGTTTGTACACAAAACTTAGGGTAAACCACAAAGTAAGCGGACAACAACCCTTAATTTTCCCCTTTTACATAATAATAATATTTAATTCATAATTTGCACATGAAAGAAACCCTAAAATAAAACATCACCCTTCTAGGGAAATATTTTGGCACTTAGAAGCAAAATGTGGGGTTGAGGATGAATGCGCTAGGCCTCCAAAGGCCATGTGTCCTCATGCCAAGTCTCTCCTCCATGATCTAAGGAATTCTTCCTTCAAATTGTTCCATGTGTCCTCATCACCACCAAACCCTAACCCATGCATGACATCAAGCCCTCAAAATGTGATGTTTTTTCCTTCAGAGGAAAAACATTGGGCTATTAGGGGCATGGGTGAGGTCCTCTAAAGCATATCTCAATCCTCCAAAGGCTTTCATCATCATCCGGTGTGCGGGTCATGGTATCCAATATGTGGGATTCAATCCCTAAGGAAGCCCAAACTAGTGTTATTCTTTCAAATTTTTCCACCAAGCAATGTCCTACAAAGACAATGAATATACCCTCCAAGAATCTCAATTCAAATGCATCATGATGAGTAAATCAAGTCAATAAAAGAGCCACCTAAGAATGTGCATCCAAAACCACCTCATCAAACTAAACAATTGCTCAAAGACCCTATGCAACTTGCCAAGTTTAGGTATGGGAGGGTTGACAAGGTGACCTATTGGGTGAATCATCCCCTAGGTCAAGGAGTGTTTCCTAGGTGAAACCCCTCTCTAAGAAATGTGGAGAAGATGATACGGATGGGGGGAAAGAAATTTGGGCATGGGGTTCATGACATACAAGGGATCGTAGTGTCTCATTTATTGGTGCCTTTGTAGAGGGTGTGTTGCATCTTTGTTTTCAGTGCATCCTTTTTCCAAGCTCATTTATTTCCATTGATTAATTTAGTTCCAAACACTAGGTAACCCCTACGGTGAATCAATTAGCTTGGGGGACAGTACCAAAGAGTCGCTTGCAGGGAAAATTACACATAGTTTCATGGGGGTATAGTCTAGCTTGTAACACACTTTGTGTAAATCTCTTAATCAAGTGGGACATTTATGTTATGTGTTTTCTTTTGTAGGTATTTTATTTTTTAGGAGAAGTGTTTCATTGATCTCAAGACCTCTTTGGGCGAGCATATGGAAGGTTCATAATTACGATTTTATCTTTTGTCATCTATCTCCCTCTGGGCCTTGATCCCCTTCTTCCTAGGAAATGAGGGACAATCCCTTCTTGGGTCAGTGCACCCGAAAATCCTAAAAGGTAAGGAGATGAGGGGATGAAGTGTGGAGAGTGGAAAGTATGGTAGGGAATGGCACAACGACTCATCAAGGGGGCCTCCCAGTAGAAAAAATATCCCTATGGGTGACCACTTACTAGGGCACAATGTCAACCAACAAGGTAAAACAAGGTAAAGAGCATAAGGTCCAAGGCGACATTACATAATTAAAAGAAGTTTCAAATGAAACAAACTCAAATGCCTCAAATATTGAAATGATACTCACCATAATACCTGGCTTGTACCTCATGGAGAAAGAACCGATGTCCTCTAGAAACAAGCAGGTGTACGGATACCCTCATGATGAACCTTAGATGTGTGGTGGTGAAGTGGGCCTCCATCTGTGAAAGTGGAGACTATTGATCAAGATGTCTCTCGGTACTCAATGTATACAACCTGAGCTCCTCGAGACATCATCTCTTTGGTTATCCCTAGGAATTGGGGATAACAATATTCAGTATGAGAGGTTATACAGGTTATTGGTATAGCATGTGGTTGGATCCAATGGATTTTTGGCTTCAAAATATGTGTCAGTGTCCGAGAGTGATAAGGTTGCTCGGAAGAGTGAGTTGATACCAAGGACTCAAGCTTCTTCCAATCATATTAGAGGACTCAACTGGTATGAAATGACACAGTTGGATGCTCAAAGGAGTGAGAAGACTAATAGGAGCATGCCTTGGATGGACATGTCTCCAGATCATAGTTCAATGCATGTAGCAACAATGGCTTCCAGTTTAGAGGGAGTAGAGGATCCTAATTCAAAGGGAGTAGCTACAAGAACATATGAGATGATGAGGTTGTAGGCAAATTCTGGTGGAGGTTCTAGAAGAACCTCCCTTGCTAAGAGGGAGTGTTAATTTTTGTAGCTTGGAGGTACTTCTACATTGGCGGTGCCCAACATGCAGAAGTGATTGAGAAAAAGTCTCTCTCTAGTGACTTGAATTTATAAAGTGATTTTATAAAGTTAAGTTGGGTCCTTTTTATTTAATGAGTAAAGTGACTTTATAAATTTTGGGTCACTTAAATGATTTAAGTGAACTCAATGAAAGATTAAGTCATGACTCTTGATCTCAAGAGGGAAATATTTAATCTTGATCGTCTATCTCTTTGGAGATCTAGGGTTAGAGTAGTTACTCATTAATGAGTAAATAAAAGGAGTTGTTGAGAGAATGTGAAGAGACACATTTACCAAGAGAGGTTAGAGGGAATCTGAAGAGACACATTTACCAAGAGAATGTGGGGTGCATTTTTCAAGGAGAGATTAGAGGGAATGTGAAGAAACACATTTACCAAGAGAGTTTGTGATCTAGGTGGATATCGGTGGCCACCAACCTTCTCCAACTAGCCCAAAACATGTTTATGGTATTTTTGGTAATTTACTATTTTTAGCAGTTTTTAACTTCTGGGGCCATTTTGAGGCCCTAAACGATGTTTTTTTAGAAAACGGGGAGCAACATGGATCATGGATCATGTTTCTCATCCAGAATTTGTAGTCTTCGGATAGATCTTTCCAACAAGCTATCATACGCCTAAAACGGAGATCGTATGCAAAAGTTACGACCTCGGGAAGTTGATGCACCAACTTACCCAAATGGGGCCCACATGACTTTTGGCGCTTCATCTCTCAGGGTTAGGTTTTTGGATGTATAGGGTTTTTGACATTCCTTCTTATTGTAAAAAGGCTTTCAGAGCCTCATTGTAATCATCTTCTCACGGATGCGAGTAGTCGTCACATCTCTTCTCAGAGATAAGCTACCACCATTCTAGCGAGTCTTTCACTCTGTATTTTACAGTCTCTGTACATTTATTTCATTAATAGAAATTGTGTATTACTGTATATCTATGACTCTTCTTTTATTTACACTATATCTCTGTTATATTGTTGTCTCTCTTGCAATATCTCTAAATATTTATGTGTTATATCTCCGCTCTCATTTCGTGCCGAAAATAATCTGGATCAGTTTGTGTTGAAAAAAAAGAGAGGAGTAGAAAGGTGGATTAACATGTATCCCAAGGAGAAGAGATCAACATTTAATACATGTCCATACAACACTAAAAGGGACCATACAATACAGATTTGGAGAGGTTCGTACAATAGTTTATGCACAAAAATCAAGGTTGAGTTATACAGATATTTCAAGGTGTTGTTTTTTGTTGAAAGACATACAGTCCATATATGAAGGTACTATAGTTGTGCATAGATATCGAGGATTGTTTTGCTTCTAGGAAGGAGGTACAACAAAAATCTGGGCATAGATTTCGAGACAGAAGTCTAGTTTGACTTTTGTGGTCTTTGGCAGATTTTTCGAGGTGGACTATAGGCACAAGTTATGAGGTAAGTACTGTGTATTTGTTTGTTGAAAACTATTGTTGTTGTAAACTTAGAATTTTCCTGTGATCTAAATAAGAAGAACACTCCTTGGATGGTTTTCCCTTTGAGGTGTTTCAAGGGGCATTACCAAGATATCTAGTGTCAATTGTGGTGATATTTTGTCTATTGTTCATTGTTATCTTCGCCGCTAAATTATTCAGATCTTAGTCGTTTTTTATTTTTGCTCATAGTTCCAAGTGAATGCTTGGGTTAACATGCATTATTGTTGAATGACTATTGGAGGTTGAAATATTGTTATTGACTAAGTGTTTGTCTAGTATTTTAACGTTAGGGAAGTGTCATAGGCAACAATAACAAAGAAAAAAAAGTCATGGTGAATGTGACATTAAAAAAAATAAAGTATGTAAACTAAATGTGATGCCAATTCCCCTATTGACAAGAATCGACAAAGCTCATAACACATGAATTCAAACGGGGGTTCACAAAGACAAAGTGTCTAAGCTTCTTTGGGAAGCTTTCATTAAGTGACACATAAAATGGTGTATACATCTATACGGTGATACAATATTTATTTAGGTGTAAGCTATGTAATGGATTTAATGCTATGAAAGGATACACTGTAGGAAGATACACCTTATCAAGGAAAATATAAGAGTCAATTAGAATAGAGATTATTTTAGTCTTTAGATGCCAAAGACAAATATTATGTGATGAACCAACCCACCCCATTGATCAACCAAACATTATTAGTGGAGATAATGATAAGTTATTAGTAATTTAACTCTTTTTGTTATTTTATGATACTTGTCATGATTTGTTATTCGTAATTTCAAAAGTTTATATTTTTTTAATTACTTTTTAGGATGAATTTAATCTCATTGAAAGGGACGGGAAAGGTTCAATTTTTATGAATAGGTATTTGATGAATGGAAATTGATTATTTTCTTTTATAAAAAAAAATTATGATGGATAATTTTCGAGGCTATTCTTAATTTCAAAAGTTTATATTTTTTTAAATACTTTTTAGGGTAAATTTAATCTCATTGAAAGGGACGGGAAAGGTTCAATTTTATAGAATGGGTATCTGATGAATGAAAACTGATTATTCTCTCTTATAAAAAAAATTTTTATGATGGATAACTTTCAAGGCTACTAGATGCCATTCAAATCAAATTTGGATTCCGATATTGAGATGGTGCGTGTCGTAGGTGTTTGATGGATAAATATTAATTATTTTCTTCCCTGGAAAGGACTTTGGATGGGTGACTTTCAAGGCGACTCGATGCTATCCAAATCAAAATTATTATAAAAGTCAGGCTTGAATGTGGACGAGATCAATTTTAGTGAGACTAAGAAAAAGAGTTCACACTGTGCCACATAATTAGAATCTTAACTTAATTAGAATCAATTTTTGATGGTGACTTTCCAGGCCACTCGATGCTATCCAAATCAAATGTGGACGCCACTCGATGCTATCCAAATCAAAATTATTATAAAAGTCAGGCTTGAATGTGGACAAGATCATTCCTAGAGAGACCAAGAAAAAGCGTTCATACAAAGCCCACATAATTAGAATGAAAATGCGTTCATACAACGCCACAGAATTAGAATGGCTTAACATATATTTTGGATATAAAATTAATTTAATTGGTTACTATTATTAAGAGATTTTTAAGTTAATATGATTAGTTTTTGTTTTTTTTTTAACATATATTTTGGATATAAAATTAATTTAATTGGTTATTTAAGTTAATATGATTATTTTTTGGTTTTTTTTAATAGATTTATAGTTTTGTTTTGGTTGGAATTTGATGACATCAATTTATATGAAATTATAATTTTTTGTTATTTAAATTGTATTTCACATTAAGTTAATATGATTATATTTTAGTTTGCTTAACAGTTTTATAGCTTGTTTTTTTGGTTGGAATTTGATGATATAAAGCTATATGAAATTACAATTTTTTGTTATTTCAATTGTATTTCACAACTATAACACTCACTTTATACATAACTAACCACTCAAATTTGTAGATCCAACAATTTCTTATCCAATTTCAAGCAAAATTAAATTGAAAATATCCCAAAAAAGTTACCTTTTCAATTTTTTTTTATTTTGTTTACTTTTTAATTATTTACTTTTAATTTTTATTGAAGGTTGTTGTTTTGTTTGCTTTATTTTTTAATTAGTTACCTTTTGCTTTTCCTTTTTATTTAAAAAAGTGATTATTGTTTTACATTTTTCAATTAATGATACTCGTTATAAAAAAATTATTTAAATTTTATAAAAAATTTAATAATTTATTGTTAATACATTTTTTTTCAAAAGTGATTATTGTTTTAGATTTTTCAATTAATGATACCCGTTATAAAAAAATTATTTAAATTTTATAAACAATTTAATAATTTATTGTTAATACATTTTTTTTTAAATATTAAAAATATTAATGAAATATTTTATAAATAGATTAATAAAGTTGATGTAATATCATTTTTTTAATCAAATCTTAAAAAACAATTACATTAAAAATTTTAAACATTTTGTACAGTTCACTCATACTAATATAAAGGTGGAGAATTACATGCTTTATTCAAAATGGCTTTGAAAATTTTAATCTCCTCTAAATCTGATAGCAAATAATCCAAATTTGATATAGTTGCTAGTTGTTTAAGAATGTTTTGAAAAATTTGATATAGTTGCTAGTTGTTTAAGGATATTTCGAGGTGTTGTTTAAGAATGTTTTGAAAAAATTGATATAGTTGCTAGTTGTTTAAGGATATTTCGAGGTTTTGGGTTCATTCACAAACCATTACAACCTTGATCTAGCAAATAATCCAAATTTGATAATAATAATAATAATAATAATCCATTTTTAAGGTCACGACCAAACGGGAACCCTCTGCCCAACAATTTGACTGGTAAAATCTACAAAGGTATACATATCCTACCCCCTCTAGATTTGAACTTATGACCTCTTAAGAGGAAACACATGTTCTCAACCATTAGGCCCATTAAGCCCACTCGGGCTGTATAGTGGCTAGTTGTTTAAGGATGTTTTGAGGTTATTTATCATAAATACAAATTTTAACCGTTTTAAATGATTATGAGATAGAGTTTTATCTTCCCTACACAAATTCTATTCATGCAAATAACCTATTATCATCCCAAGTATCGAGGAAAACCGCATTGACCTGACTTTACTCTTGATGTCTTTTGCTCCATGATCATCCTCTATCCACCTTCAAAGTGGCTCATTGACATCACTTAACTCTTGATGTCTTTTGCTCCATGATCATCCTCTATCCACCTTCAAAGTGGCTCTTGACTTGGTTCCCTTATGTACCTTGCCACTACAAAGATCATTTGCCCGCGTGAATTTAAAGTAAAGTTTTATAACTACGCCTAAGGCGTTTTTTTAGGGGAGTTCACTCTCGCATTTTTGTCGTCTATCCATAGCTTATGGATACATGACACGTTTCCACCAAAGTCACCGCCATCATCAAACCCTCCATGATGTCATCTAGATACATGGCACGTCGCCACCAAAGTCACTGCCAAAGGCTTCGACAGATCATGGCTTAGGCAAGCGATGCGCAGCTCGGGCGAAGGAACAACGAGTCAGATTCTACATACTTTGTCATTCTATCACAATACTCTTGTGTTGGCATCAATGCGGTGAAATTGGGGGAAGAGTCCAAATGAATTTTGAGAGAAATGTATTGAACAGTAGATTGGAATATTGACGTTGCTTATGTCTCACTACAAAAACAAGAATATGCGCGCTTATCTTCTTTGTTTCATACCTTCTAGATTTTCTATGTTGTACTCATACTTCTATACATGACCTATTTGACTTGGTCCATACTTCTATACATGATATGAAATAGTTTCAAATATTTACCACCAAAAACCTATCAATCATACTTTGAACTAAACACCTTGCAACAAATCATTTTTCTACTCATAATTAATATACCATTACAATGCTACTCATGAAATAATATACTTATAAAAAAAAAATTAAAAGAAAACTATATTATTCTTTTTGGCGTTGCCTTTCCCCCGGTTCGGGGGTATGATAGTTATATCAATTTTATTTTAAGAAATAAGACTAAATTGCAAGTCAGCGTGGTGAAAAAATTGATCAACCAAATATATTCATTGTTATATTTTTTATTAATTAATTTAACAAGTTACCTTCGGTTAAATACTTTATATCCTTTATTTGAAGATTCAAGGGATGCCAATGAAATCAACGTAAGAAATTTATTTAATCTCTTGACAAAAATGACTTTTGTTTAGAAAACAAAAAACTCTCTCTAACTTTTAACTTGTATAAATTAATTTAATAAAATACTTAAGTAAATAAATATCTATTATCTATCATACAAAAGATATGTTACAATTCGTTTATATACTTGGTTCCTTAGTTCTAATCACCTTCTTTAAGAAGGAAACGTGAAAAACATGGTGGATCTTCGACTGACTGGGTAGAGCTAACTGATATTCCACCAATCCCACATGCTTGAGAACTGTATAAGGACCATAAAATTTGGGACCAATTTTCTGACAGTGTTCAACTTTGAGTGAAGTCTACTTATAAGGTTGTAGTTGAAGAAACACTTGGTCCCCTTCAGCAAATTTTCATTCGGAACAACCTTGATCTTCTTGTTTCTTCATGTGATTCTGAGCCATGACCAAATTGTCTTTGAGGGAACAAACAATAGCCTCTCAGACTGTATGATTTTTGTCAACCTCCTGAACCTTCGAGACTGCTAGCATATGTGAGAGAAGCGATGGGGGATTTTTGCCATAGACTACTTCAAAAGGAGTCATGCGAGTAGTTTTATGGTAAGATGTGTTGTAACACCATTCAGCTAGTGGTAACCATTGAGCCCACTGATTTTTCCTCTCAAATGAAAAACACCTGAAATATGTTTCCAAACACTTGTTAGAAACTTCAGTCTGGCCATCCATTTGGGGTGGATAGGCGGTGATGAGATGCAATTGGGTTCTCTGTAGCTTGAACAATTCTTGCCAAAAATTGTTGGTGAATGTGGGATCTCTAACAGAGACAATAGAATTACGGATGCCATGAAGCTTGAAGATATTATCCATGAATATTTGAGCCACTTTGGAGGTGATGAATGGGTGTTGAAGAGAAAACAAATGAGCATATTTGGAGAGACGATCTATGACCACCATGATGACTAACTTATTTCTCAATTTAGGTAAGCCCACAATGAAATCCATAGAAATATCTCGCCAAATAGCAGGGGGAATCAGAAGTGGTTGGAGTGTGTCCGGAGCTTTGGTAGTTTCTCCTGTGTTGCATTGGCAGACCTCACATTCAGCCACAAAGGTGCAGACATCATGTTTCATACCATCCCAAAAAAAGGAATGTTTGACCCATTCATAGGTTTTGGTAAACCCTGAATGCCTGGCTGTGGGTGAGGCATGAAGTTCAGAAATCACTGTGGATTTAATTTTTGATTGCTTGCATAAATAAAAATGGCCTTTATAGCAAAGCTCTTCATTGTGCCAAGAGTACCCTAGAGAACCTAAATAATTGTGTTGCAATTGGTGGATCATGCTAGAAATTTTGGGGTCTTACAGCCATTCCTGAAAAACAACTTGGAGCCAATCTAATACAATGAAGGAGAGGGAGAAAAGGGACCCGTATTCTTCATATTTCCAAGAAATATCACCAACCACTACATTTTCCTTTCCCTTCTTGTAAATGATCTCATAATAATAGAAAAATCTCTTGGTCGCCAATTTTTGTTGCGCCAGTGATGAAATCCGTTGTTCCAAAAAATACTTGAGACTCTGATGATTAGTTTTTATTTGGAAGCATCGACCCAATAAACAAGGACACCAGAGATCCATGGCATAAAGAATAGCTAACATTTCCTTTTCATAAATGGATTGGACCAAATGTCACTATGAAACTTTTTTTCTAGTGAAGGCCAAAGGCCTGCCATCTTGCATGAGGACAACCCCAATTCCTTTCCCAGAAGCATCACATTCCAATACAAATGTTTTTGTGAAGCATGGAAGTGTTAGGATATGGGTCGAGCACATAACATCTTTGAAGGATTGGAAGGCATGATCTGCAGCTGAAGTCCAAATGAAAGCATTCTTTTTAAGGAGATAAGTAAGAGGAGGTGTAATTTTTCCATAATTCTGAATAAACTACCTATAATAGCCCATTAAAACCAGAAAACCATGCAAGATCTTCATAGTTTTATGGCGAGGCCAATCTTGCATAGATTCAATTTTCTTAGGATCCACTCAGACACCATCCTTGCAAACAATATGACCCAGGTCTTCCACTTCTGAGGCACCAAAGGAACATATAGATTATTTGAGGAAAAGTTGGTGCTTAGATAGTAGATGGAGAATTTGATTCACATGGGAGAGATGGGATGGAAAATTTTTACTATAGATAACAGTATCATCAAATAAAACTAAGACAAAATGATGAAGAAAAGGGAGGAAGACATGATTCATAAAACTTTGGAAAGTGGAGGGATAATTACACAAGCCAAAGGGCATTACCAAGAATTCATAGTGACCCTCATGAGTTTGAAATGAAATCTTGGGAATGTCTTCTTCTTTCATACGGATCTAGTGGTAGCCAGAACATAGATATAGTTTGGTGAAGTACTGAGCACCACTCAATTCATCCAAGAAGTCATCAACGATAGGAATGGGGAATTTGTCTTTGATTGTGAGATTGTTGATGGCACAGAAATCATGACATGTGCGCCAAGTACCTTCTTTCTTGAGTACCATGACAACAGGGGAAGAATAAGGACTGGTACTGGGATGGATAACACCCACTTCTAGAAATTCATGAATAATTTTCTTGATTTCATTCTTTTGGGAAAAGGGATGACGATAAGGTCAAACATTGGGAAGAAGACTACCTTGTATGAGAGGGATGGAATGATCATCAACTCCACGGGAAGGGGGAAGTTCTTTGGGACTGGTAAAAAAAACTTGGTGGCGGGAGAGGATAGATTGGAGGTCGAGATGCATAGAAGGTGTATCAATATCATGAATGGAGTGGAGTTGGGATATAATTCCCGAATTACCCTTTTTGAGGAGCATTTCCATGTGATGGGAATTGATGATCTCAGGGGATCTTGTTGTGATTCCTTGGAATGTATATTGATGTCCCTCCTGTTGGAATTACATGGTTAAGTCCTTAAAATCCATGAGAATGGGGCCTAGAGTGCATAACCATTCAAAACCAAGAACAATGTCACAACAACCCATGTCTATAGAAAAAATATGGGATTTCAGGTGACACTGACCAATTTGGAGTCATGCATTTTCACATCGTCCCCCACATTTCATGGAACCGCCATTGGAAATCATGAGTTGAAAATTATTGACGGAGCAGATGTAACAATTAACTTCTTGGGAAATGTGACAATGAATAAAATTATGGGTGATACCACTGTCCACAAGGATGATGAATTTCCTATTTTTAATGTAACCAATTAATTTGAGAGTCTGGGGAGCAGAGAAGCTAGTGAGGGAATTAAGTGAAATCACCAAGTCAACTTCTGGTGGATCAGAGGGTTTGGTCAGATCAGATGGAAGAGGTAGTTCCTCCATAGGTGGAACAACAACCTCTTCTTCAGAAATATACTCATTCACACTCATAAAAAGATTATGTTCCTTACACTTGTTCCTTGGAAAATATTTGTCATCAGAGTCATAACAAAGACCCTTGAGTTGACGTTCAACCATTTCATCCCTAGTTAATTTCTGGATCTTGATGGGAGTTGCAGGAGGGGAATAATTGGTGGGTTTAGGGCGAGGAGGAAAAGAGGGTTTGTGGATCTGGGAGGATAGAATCTATTGTGCTTCCTTGGATCGTTGAGTAGCTTCCAACCAAGTCTGGGGCTGTGCCATGAGAACATGGGCACGAATTTCATCTTTGAGGCCACTGATAAATAATTACCTAAATAAAGCATCTGACATGCCCTCCATTCTGAAATCCAAGTCCTCAAATGCAGAAATAAAGTCTTCCATTATCCCAGACTGCTTCAACTTGGTCAAACATTCTAAATGGTGGGTGTCAGAGTCAAAGTGGTCATAAATTCCTTCCTCAAACTGTGTCCAAGCAACATACCCTTGGTAGGACTTTTTTTTCCATTGCCACCATTTCCATCGTTCCAAATCTAGATGTAACAAACCATAACAAATCTTGGCTAAATCATCACTAATTCCATGCAAAGAGAAATAATGTTCCATTCGGGTGACCCGGCCTGTGTGACCTAATCCATCAAATTTGTTCACCTCAATTCTGGGAGGTCGAATTTCTCAAGAAAATTGGGTAGTATGAGGACCTTGGTAATGGGGAGAGTCATGGTAATCTTGATAAGATGGTTGTTCAGAAGAGGAATGGTTCTAGTAACAACCCATGAAGTGTTCAAGGGTGGCTTTGAGGTCTTTGAGGTATTTGACGTGGGCACATTGGCCCTGGAGGGTATGAAGAGATAAATTGATTGAGCTAAGGTTGACATTGATATTCTTGATGTATTCCTTGTTCTGGTGGTTGTCACCAACCAAGGTATTGATTTCTTGGGCTCGAATCTTGGCCATTTGGAAAAATGGGTAGGAAAATGGTATAGGGGAAACACAAGGGGTCTGGAGGGGTGGGTGGGACCACTGAGAATAAGGGTTTCAAATGATAGGTACCACTGCAATCAGGGTGAAAAGTGGGATCCAATGGGATAGGGACCAAACAAGGGTGCCATAGAAGGGTCGGGTCCACAAAACAAATTGTGTTAAAAATGATAGGTATCACTGGAATCAGAGTGAAGAGAGGAAACCAATGGGATAGGTTCCAAATAAGTGTGTCGGTGAGACCACTATACTTTTTTTTTTAACTCATGTGGATTTATACTCTAGCCTGAATAATACTGCAGTGACAAAATTCCCAAATACTTAACAGGAAGAAATGTGTAGTAATTTTGCAACCAGAATGTAGAAGGCATAGTTGTGCGGCAAGAGATCTTGTCTGTTCTATTTTTTATTACTTCCCAAGGGGTAGGGTATTCAGGGTTTCTATATACAAGGGTTTCCCCTGTGTTATAGCTCTCTGATATACATGCGGGGTCCAACAATAGTACTTGACCCAATATCTCAAGGCACCAACTAAGGAGGCTAGATCGTGCCCTTAGTCGTACTACCCAACTACCCATGTACTAGAGAATATCTTCCTAAGTGTTGTTCTTGGTGGCACTATAGCAGTTAGGCAGACGAACAATTTATCTATGGAGAGCTTAAGGATATCTAGGTCAGTCCGTATACAAGTGTTTTCTGATGCACTACCACTCGATGGGGTACCAACAAGGGTTACAAGGGTGGCCAACATATGTACTCTTAAAAACCACTTGTATTCCATGCGTGTATGCTTCCCCGACTGCATATTTATGCACTAAACAACGAATCTCTATAGATTTAATATGTCGGAATACATCTCTATCTTGAAAATAAATAACCCACAATTTTTTTCCAGGGAAAGTTCTCTGATAACACTTGTAGTATTCTAGATATAAAGTAGTATGAAGAACATAAATATTTTATCTAGAAATGGAAGAACAACAATGATATAACCAGAACAATACCATAATAATACCATAATAACACAAGAAAGATAACCTTGATTAATGATAGCAATGTTCACTTGCCTCTTCGAGGGGGCAACCTCTAGCAGAGAAGAGCTCTATTACAATAATCTCCCAGAAAACATTTCTCATACCCTCTACTCCTATTTATACTAAATATATGTATCCAAAAGAACAATCTAGAGGAAGATCCTTCTAGAAGCAGAAGCTTTTATTAGGTCTTCTTACATTTGACTTATTCTTCCTTACTGCTAGGCCTTATTAATATTGGCATTTATTACATGGAGTTATGTTATTCCACCTATGTAAGGGGTTAGGGAAGTTAGGTCCCTAACAAAGGATGACATAAAATTGTAGGAGAGGGGGAATGTAACATCCCCACTATAATCCCCAGTTTAATTAATGTTTGATTTATATATAATATGTGGCTACGACCAAATGATGTAATATGTGAATTTTATTTCTATGTTTTAATAATAAAATGTGATGGCAGCTACTAAGGGGACATGGACAGAGATGGTGGATGAATTAATACACAAGAGAGGGGATAATCTAAGAGAATGGACAAGAGAGGGTGCAAGGGGGAACTACCCATGTATATTAATTCAACCCATTTCTTCCTAAATTTTCTATTGGTATATGACTGTTCTAATTTTTTATTGAGTGTTCCCAAAGACAATCATTGAATACAAGTAAGAGAGTGGGTGGGTGGGTGAGTGTGAGTGGTCACATCCAAAAGTTATTGGGAACATGGGGGTTGAGTACAATCATGTTGGGGAAGAGTGTGAGTCAAGAAAGGCAAGCCAAAGGAAATTTGTATGGGTTGGGACAAAAGTTTCGAACACATTGAGTTTTTTTTCATAGGGAGCAAGTAGAGAGTAGAAAAGAGAGCTTGGAGATGATGCATCCATGGAGAGAAAATTCTAGAGAATGTTGGAGTGTATTTGGAGTGTATTTGGTCTAGAAAAATGAAGAGCCAGGTTGTCAGGCCTAAAGAGTCAATTCTTAGGTGAGTTTCACTGTAACAACAAGTGTTTGTTGTTGGTTTGTTGGTATTTTTCCTAGAAGCAAGTTCCCTTGAGTTCTCAACTAAGATATTCTTGGTTACTTGTGTTAGAGAGACCCTGATAAACGAATGGGATGCCCAACGGACTGAGATAAGTGAAGGGGTACATTCCTTGGGTTGGGTAGGTCAAGAGGAAGAGAGATGGTGGAAAATCAGGTTAGTTGTAGGAAGATATCAGTGGGTTGTGAGTTTTTCTGAGTTGTGAATGTACAGTGAGAGACCACCCTCTTTTGTGGATTGTTAGCATCAAATCGGGGGTGATTTTTTGTTAATATTTGGAGCATTAATTATATAGTTTGGTGTAACATTCATCCCAAGAAACTAGTTGCACAACCATTGTTAAAAGATAAGTGTTTATCTATTTTTTGTCTTGTATTTATGAGCTAAATTATTGTGCATGATCTTTGTAATGAGAATGATAAATGTGTTGTTGTAATGAACTATTTATTGTGTGTGTTTATCATGTTCTATATGCATCTATTTTATGGTCAGAGGCAATGGCTAAATATGTTTTAATTCGTAGTTGAAAGCTACAGGAAATTAGTTAATTGTAAATGAATTGAATTGGTTAACAAAAATTTAGTAATTTGTGATTATTTTGCACCGTAATGTCCCTCATATGGGATAGGGGACATTACATCTCCATTATCCACTCACAACCCAACACAACCCACAACAANGAATGACCATCATTTCTTCAAGGAATTCATTGTAATGTTATGCTGTTGGGATTGTTAGAGGCTCACTCTTTAGCAATAGTCATTATCAACACCATTTCATAAGCTTTCCATCTCTCATTAGAGTGGAGAAGCTTTGAGTTCTTATTCTGACTAAGGGCACATTGGTCCTGGAGGGTATGTAGAGATGAATTGATTGAGCTAAGGTTGGAATTAATATTCTTGATGTATTCCTTGTTCTGGTGGTTATCAGCAACCAAGGTATTGAGTTCTTGGGCTCGGATGTTGGCCATTTGGAAAAATGGGCAGGAAAATGGTATAGGGGAAACACAAGGGGTCTGAAGGGGTGGGTGGGACTACTAATAATAAGGGTGTCAAATGATAGGTACCATTGTGATCAGGGTGAAAAGTGGGATCCATTGGGATAGGGGCCAAACAAGGGTGCCATAGAAGGGTCGAGTCCACAAAACAAATTGTGTTAAAAATGATAGGTATCACTGGAATCAGGGTGAAGAGAGGAAACCAGTGGGATAGGTTCCAAATAAGTGTGTCGGTGGGACCACTATACTTTTTTTTTTAACTCCTATGGAGTTATACTCCAGCCTGAATAATACTGCAGTGACAAAATTCCCAAATACTTAACATGAAGAAATGTGTAGTAATTTCGTAACTAGAATGCAGAAGGCACAGTTGTGTGGCAAGAGATCTTGTCTGTTCTATTTTTTATTACTTCCCAAGGGGTATGGTATTCAGGGTTTCTATAGACAAGGGTTTCCCATGTGGTATAGCTCTTTGATATACGTGTGGGGTCCAACAGTAGTTCTCGACCCAATATCTCAAGGCACCAACTAAGGAGGCTAGATCGTGCCCTTAGCCGTACTACCCAACTACCCAGGTACTAGAGAATATCTTCCTAAGTGTTGTTCTCGATGGCACTATAGTAGTTAGGCAGATGATTAATTTATCTATGGAGGGCTTAAGGATATCTAGGTCGATTCGTATACAAGTGTTTTCTGATGCACTACCACTCGATGGGGTGCCAACAAGGGTTACAAGGGTGGACAACATATGTATGCTTAAAAACCACTTATAGTACATGCGTTTATGCTTCCCTGACAGTGGATTTATGCACTGAACGATGAATCTCTATAGCTTTAATATGTCGAAATACGTCTCTATCTTGAAAATAAATAACCCACAATTTTTTTCCAGGGAAAGTGCTCTGATACCACTTGTAGTATTCCAGATATAAAATAGTATGAAGAACATAAATATTTTATCTAGAAATGGAAGAACAACAATGATATAACTAGAACAATACCATAATAATACCAGAATAACACCAGAAAGATAGCCTTGATTAATGATAGCAATGTTCACTTGCCTCTTCGAGGGGGCAACCTCTAGCAAAGAAGAGCTCTATTACAATAATCTCCCAGAAAACATTTCTCATACCCTCTACTCCTATTTATACTAAATATATCTATCCAAAAGAACAAACTAGAGGAAGATCATTCTAGAAGCATAAGCTTTTATTAGGTCTTCTTACATTTGACTTATTCTGACTTACTGTTAGGCCTTATTAATATTGGCCTTTATTACATGGAGTTATGTTATTCCACCTACGTAAGGGGTTATGGAAGTTAGGTCCCTAACAAAGGATGAAATAAAATTGTAGGAGAGGGGGAATGCAACATCCCCACTATAATCCCCAGTTTAATTAATGTTTGATTTATATATAATATGTGGCTACGACCAAATGATGTAATATGTGAATTTTATTTCTATGTTTTAATAATAAAATGTGATGGCAGCTACTAAGGGGACATGGAAAGAGATGGAGGATGAATTAATTCATAAGAGAGGGTATAATCTAAGAGAATGGCCAAGAGTAGGTCCAAGGGGGAATTACCCATGTATATTAATTCAACCCATTTCTTCCTAAATTTTCTATTGGTATATGAACCTTCCAATTTTTTATTGAGTGTTCCCAAAGACAATCATTTAATACATGTAAGAAAGGCAAGCCAAAGGAAATTTGTATGAGTTGGGACAATAGTTTCAGACACATTGATTTTTTTTTCATAGGGAGCAAGTAGAGAGCAGAAAATAGAGCTTGTAGATGATGCATCCATGGAGAGCAAATTCTAGAGAATGATGGAGTGTATTTGGAGTAAATTTGGGCTAGAAAAAGGAAGAGCTAGGCTGTCAGGCTTGAAGAGTCAATTCTTGGACAAGCTTCACTGTAACAACAAGTGTTTGTTGTTGGTTTGTTGGTAATTTTCCGAGAAGCAAGTTCCCTTGAGTTCTCAACTAAGATATTCCTGGTTACTTGTGTCAGGGAGACCTTGATAAACGAATGGGATGCCCAACAGACTAAAATAAGTGAAGGGGTACATTCCTTGGGTTGGGTAGGTCAAGAGGAAGAGAGATGGTGGAAAATCAGGTTAGTTGTAGGAAGATATCAGTGGGTTGTGAGTTTTTCCGAGTTGTGAATGCACAGTGAGAGACCACCCTCTTTTGTGGATTGTTAGCCTCAACTCGGGGGTGATTTTTTGTTAATATTTGGAGCATTAATTATATGGTTTGGTGTATCATCCATCCCAAGAAACTAGTTTCACAACCATTGTTAAAAGATAAGTGTTTATCTATTTTTTGTCTTGTATTTATGAGCTAAATTATTATGCATGATCTCTGTAATGAGAATGATAAATCTGTTGTTGTAATGAACTATTTATTGCATTCAAGTGTGTGTTTATCATGTTGTATATGCATCTATTTTATGGTTAGAGACAGTGGCTAAATATGTTTTAATTCGTAGTTGAAAGCTACGGGAAATTAGTTAATTGTAAATAAATTGAATTAGTTAACAAAAATTTAGTAATTTGTGATTATTTCGCACCGTAATGTCCCTCATATGGGATAGGGGACATTACATCTCCATTATCCACTCACAACCCAACACAAACCACAACTAGCTAATTTTTCTACAGTTATCCCAATCCTCCATATTTCTTCCCCTCAACCTAAACAATCCAAGGATCGGGATCCTCCTTCACTGCACATAGTCCCTCAGGTATTCCCACTTCTCTCCATGGCTCCATCACATATTGGGTATGACTCCCTCTTGTTGGGAACTCTAGGGATATCAGGTGTAACCGGAAAAATCACAACAACAAGCCACTTCTCTACATAAAAATATTAACCATAAATTTCACTCTACATGCCTAACATTCTACTTATTCATGTATTTGCAGCTTCAAACAACTACCACACATGCCAACTATGTCTTCCTCCAATATCCAACACTCTACTCTCCCTTCTTGTCCCAAAAAATTGGTTGAAAAAAATGCTCTCTTTCCCTTACAAATTTCCTTCTCTTCCCATGCATGTTTGACTCTCACTCTTCCCCAAAAGGATTTACTTGACTATCACACTTCCCTCATGCTTTCTTTTACTCAACCCATGCTCTCAATAACTATGTGAAGTGACTTTTCACACCCACTCAAGAGGAAATTAGAAGGTTTAATAGAAAATCATAATTTTAGGAAGTGGGTTTGAATGAATAGACATGGCTATTTCCCCCTTGGACCCCCTCTTAGGCCCTTTGATTCTCTTGTGGAAACTTAGCTCCCATTACTTTGTCTATGTCTGTCTACAACCAACAATATAATTATTTTATTATTATCGATATACAATGTTCACACATTACATCATTGGGTCCATGACCATATATCATATTTACATTATACATCACTAAAATAGGGATTAAAAACGGGGATGTTACAACCTAGCTTAAAAAATGTCGTTCCTAGCATTAATGTTACAAAGGACATGTCTCTGTGATCTTGGGCTTGGGATGACATAAGGGGAAAGATAGCTATGGGGAATTTTCAAAATATTTGCAAAGTATCCTCACACTAATGTCAATGTTGTTAGAAACAATAAGAAGAAAGTGAAATTTATTGTGATAGTTAAAGATGCATAGAAACAAAGAAAGGGGAATTATCATTTTGGATAACAAAAGAGTGAGGATTTGAAAAATTTATACATTGCATGAACATAATCACTATTCTTATTGTTATAATCATAGTTTTAGGTTTTAGGTTTTTGTGATATTGAGAAGGTTCATTTTGTGCGAGTTCATATCTAAACTTAATAAAGAACATACAAGTTAGAAAAATTCAACAAGGTTAATAGAGTTTTTAATCTCAAACATAATAATAAATAGTTTTATTTGAAATAAAGAAAAATTATGCATTATCTTTATGATGAACTTGACCAAACTATAAAATATTTGTGGATTGTTGAGAGATCTACATTCAATTCTTAATTATGTGTTTTTTTTCATTATGTATTGTATTATTGGATGCCATGAATTATGCACTAAGTGGTTGAGAGGCTTGCCAATGCACTAAAATAATAATAATAATAGATACCAAAGCTATAACCATGCCATGAAGTTTAATAAAAAAAACACATAACAAAAAAACACATATGAATGCAATAAAATAATTATGAATCAACATGTTAGATACTATTAGAGAGATGTAATAATGCCCTGATTTCCTTGGGTTTGCTCAATGTTTATTGCTTGTGACATTGAGTAACTCGTTTGTATTTAATCTTACTAATAACCTCCCAATGTCATCACAATTTACATCCATAACCTATGGCTAGTCATTTTAGTTTTTATAGAGTTGAGAGTGGAGACAAAGATAACAAAGAAACTGACATTAGGTGAGTATCATAGGCAAATATAACAAAGAAAATGGAATTATGGTGAGTGTCGAATTCAAAAAAATAAAGTATGTAAACTGAATACGATGTCAATTCCCATATTGACAAGAATCGACAAAACTCATAACACATGAATTCAAACTATGGTTCACAAAGACAAGGTGTATAATCTTCTTTGGGAAGCTTTCTGATGCAGGAGCATCCACACTTCATCAAGCGAGCCAACGCGTGGAGTAAAGAACATACAGCTGGATAGCGCCAGCACATATATTTTTGAAATACTTTGGAAAGTTGTTGCGCCGCCATTTGAATGAAAGCATTCATAAGAAGCGCACTTGAAATGTATTATAGATAGGAAGGCATTTAATGGTTTTAATGTTGTTAGATAGGAATTCATTGTAGATTTGATAGTTGTAGATTTCGAGAGGGCAAACGGAATATAGGCACCCTCCTTTGTATCATTGTAACATTAGAAGTCAAGTATTGAGAGCAAGAAGAGCAGAGCAGAGAACTTGTGAAGAATCCCCATGTACAGATATTGAATTAATAGAAAGAGTCTTTGATTCACTTCCATGGCTGTGATTATTCTCTGTATGTTGTTAATATTATGTTGTTTCCTATTTGCTTCTTGTTATGATTTTGTTGTATATGCTGCATATGTAATTTCATGGCAGATTAGAAATCTGGGAGAAAGACGAGAATAAGTTTCAAGTTGTTTCTCTGTTCGAGCCAGGAGATTCCTGCATAGAGTGCAGTCGAATTCCTCCGCATAGAGTGTGTTGAGGAGGATCTTCAGTTAAGCTCTTATTCTCTTCTGCCCAGAGTTGTGTTGGGTTATTCAAACCGTGCAAGTGAGTGCAGGTTGGACGTGAAGTCTCAGTAGCAAGTCTGAGAAGGGGAAGGCCGGGATTACTGTGGTTGTGGGAGCACAGAGTCCAGAAAACTCAACACTTGGAGAGTGGTTGAAAGTCAAGCGTAAGAAACTTACGCAGAAGTTTCTGAAGAATCAGTGTTGTGGAAGCTCAGGAGGGATAGTTCCTCGTTCATGTTGTGGGAATAGACCTGTGAGAGATTCGAACCAAGAGAAAGCTTGGAAGCAGGAAGATTCTCAAGAGGAAGAGAATCGACGACTTGTAATCCTTGTGAAGTTTTGCAGAATCCCGAGGAGCGTCAGATCTAGGAGGAGCTACGCGGGAGTTAACCCGTAAGCGCAGGCGAGGAGAATTAAAGTCCATCGGGCTTCGGAGATTCGGCGTTCGACGTTTGGCGAGGTAAGTGTTTGTGACTTGCCAAATCGCGAGTCGCGATTTCCCGATTTAACAGGAGCCGTTGATCATCGGAGAGGCGCGTGGCATCAGATCCCGGAGATCGGGACTCGGCGTTTTGGGGTTTTCAAATACAAAGGACCCGGACAGTTGAAATTGTGATTCCGCGATCCCCGATTGCACGAGTGGAGGAGTGAAGGGGAAAAGTGGGACCATAAGAACTGGTGGAGTACAGGTGTCATCGGAGTTTGGGGTTGGGCGTTTTGCAGTGTAAGTGAACCGTAGCATTACCATTACCGATTTCCCGATAGGGAAATCCCCGATGCGCGAAAGCGTTGACTGTTGACTATCGGGGTTCGGGGTCTGGAGATGTAGGTGAACTGTGTTCGCATGGATCGCGCATTCCCGAATCACGATCTCTCGAGTTCCGAAGGGGAGATCTCCGAAGGAGCTTACTGTGGGTAGTGGACTCCCGAGTTGAGTGGAAGAGTACTTCGACTCTTCGGGCCAGCGTTAGAGAAGGTCCTGGTGAGCATCTTGCTGCCGAGGGCAGGTTGCGTCAAGTGGTATCAGAGCGGAGAAAGAATTTCTCTTTGTTCAGATAGCAGAGAGAAGCAGATTACACGATGCCGCCTAGAAGAGAGAGGCAATCTCCTGATCGTGAAGACAGGGATGCCCAAAGAAGGGGCAAGCTAGCAGGTAATGCTGAGATGGAACGAGAGATGAGAGATCTCCGAGCCAGGCTTGAACAAATGGAGACCACCCAAAGACGTGGTGCTGGTGTAGCAGAGTTCAGTGATTCCGAGATTGAAGAGGAAGCTGGACACGATGCCAAAGAGGTCTCAGCAGAAGATGCCTCGATGGAGAGGTTGATTAGAGCCATTGCCAGAATGAGTTCGAAGACTAAAATGGACATTCCCGTCTATGAGGGAAGTCTAAACGTAGAAGATTTGTTGGATTGGATCCGAGCACTCGACACCTACTTCAATTATGAGGATATCGAAGAGGACAAGAAGGTGAGGCATGTTGTCACGAAGCTGAAGGGACATGCGGCCTTATGGTGGGATGAGTTGCAGGCAGATAGGCGCTGCAAAGGAAAACAGAAAATTAAGAGCTGGGATCGGATGATCGCCAAGATGAAGGTGAAGGTCATTCCGAGAGACTACCAGATCACTCTGTTCAGGCGCATGCAGAACTTGAGACAGAAGTTGATGATGGTGAAGGAGTACACCGAAGAATTCTATAGGCTCAACATTCGAGCAGGTCACCGGGAGAGTGATGACGAGAAGGTGGCGAGATATCTGAATGGTTTAAGGTATGACATTCAGAACGAGTTGAGCATGGTTACCATCCGCACAGTTGAGGATGCGTACCAGATGGCTCTGAAAGCCGAAGAGAAGCTGAGTCGCAAGCAGGGACAGTGAGGATGAGGTAGAAGTCAGCCCCGAGGCAAGGAAGTTGCCCAGGAAAGAACACAGAAGCCCAAAGAGGATTGGAAGAGGCCTCAGGGAAAAGCTGAAAGAGGTGGAACCTCACAGCAGAGGCAGAAATATACTGAGCCGAGGAGACAGCAAGATGATCAGCAAGGAGGATATGCTGATGCAATTACATTTCCTTGTACCCGAGGTAGAGGAAGAGGTCGAGGAGGAATTATCACATGTTTTACATGTGGAAAAGATGGACATAAAGCCGTGGATTGTCCAGACATGAAAATGGACAGAGGAAAAGCTCACGTCGCTGAGGCACAGAGGCGTGACATGGAGGATGAAGACACTGGAAGTGGGAAGTCACTGACAGTGCACAAGGCTCTCTTGAAACCTGAGAAAGAGGTGGACAGCTCAGCGCAAAGATGCAGACTGTTCTGGACCACGTGCAAGACCAAGGGCTGAAAATGCAAGGTCATAGTGGACAGCGGAAGCACCGATAATCTCGTTTTGACCGAGATGGTGGAGAAATTGGAGCTGGAGACGAACAAGAACCCAAGTCCATATAAAGTCTCGTGGCTACAGAAAGGACACCAGGTACGTGTTACTAAACAATGCCTGGTTGAATTTAAAATGGGTGATTATAAAGATAAAATTCTGTGTGATGTC
>SNQJ01S0021578.1:154901-169365 GCA_010110895.2 Picea sitchensis
TCCGGACCACGTGCAAGACCAAGGGCTGAAAATGCAAGGTCATAGTGGACAGCGGAAACACCGATAATCTCGTTTTGACCGAGATGGTGGAGAAATTGGAGCTGGAGACGAACAAGAACCCAAGTCCATATAAAGTCTCGTGGCTACAGAAAGGACACCAGGTACGTGTTACTAAACAATGCCTGGTTGAATTTAAAATGGGTGATTATAAAGATAAAATTCTGTGTGATGTCATTCCCATGGATTTCTGTCATGTTTTATTGGGTAGACCATGGCAGTATGATAGAAATGTTGTTCATGATGGGAGGATGAACACATATACCTTGGAGAAGGATGGGAGATCACACACATTGCTTCCGATGAAGGATAAGGAAGTGAAGCCGGAGGTGAGCAGTACAATACTTCTCATGAGTGGGAAGGAGCTTCTCACAGAGTTGGAGAAGAATGAGGATCCACAATTCTTTGTTGTCAAGAAGCCGAGAATTGTCCTGACAAGCACAAGAGTCGACGACTTGCCAGAAGAGATTCAGGAACTGCTTGGAGAGTTCGCTGATATCATCGTGGATGAACTACCTCGTTCGTTGCCATCGGTGAGGAGTGTGAGTCACCACATTGACCTCATACCCAGAGCAAGCTTGCCGAACAAGGCAGCATACAGGTTGACACCTCAGGAGAATGAGGAAGTCAAAAGGCAGGTACAGGATCTGCAGGATAAAGGACTGGTCAGACAAAGTCTTAGTCCATGTGTTGTTCCAACAGTGCTGAGTTCGAAGAAGGATGGAGGCTGGAGGATGTGTACAGACTCCAGGGTGATAAATAAAATTACCATCAGGTACAGATTTCCACTGCCGAGAATGGATGATTTGATGGATTTCCTAAGTGGGGCAAATTATTTTTCAAAGATTTATCTCAAGAGCGGATATCATCAGATCCGGATGAGAGAAGGAGATGAATGGAAGATAGCAATCAAAACAAACGAGGGTTTGTACGAATGGCTTCTCATGCCGTTTGGTTTGACAAACGCGCCAAGCACTTTTATGAGGCTGATGAATGAAGTCCTGCGGGAATTCATTGGCAAATTTGTGGTCGTATACTTGGACGACATATTGATTTTCAGCAAGACAAAGGTTGAACACTTGAGGCATTTAGCCACTGTGATGAGAAGATTACAGTAGGAGAAGCTGCTGATTAATTTGAAGAAGTGCTCCTTCATGCAGACAGAACTCATATATCTGGGTTTCGTTATTTCGGCTAACGAATTGAAGATGGATCCTGAGAAGGTTGAAGTAATCAGGAATTGGCCATCGCCGAGAAATGTTTTCGAGGTGAGGAGCTTCCATGGACTGGCTAGTTTCTATAGGAAGTTCATTCGAAATTTTAGCGAAATTAGCGCAGCAATGATGGATATCGTGAAGAAACGACATAAAGTTTTTCATTGGACAGCGGAGGCCGAAAGGAGCTTCAATCTGTTGAAGCGAAAGATAACAGAGCAACCGGTGTTGGTGTTTCCTGACTTTCGAAAAACATTTCAAGTGAAATGTGACGCCAGTGGATATGCTGTCGGAGGGGTTTTGAGTCAAGATGACAGACCTGTTGCATATTACAGGGAGAAGCTGGATGATGCCAAGCTGAAGTACTCCATGTACGATAAAGAGTTCTATGCCATCATTCAGGCATTGAAGAAGTGGAGGCATTATTTGATACCCAAGGAGTTTGTATTATACAGCGACAACCATGCATTGCAGTTTGTAAGTCAGTAGGAGAAGCTGAATCAAAAGCATGCAAAGTGGGTGGAATACATGCAGAATTTTACATTTGTGATAAAGCACATTTCAGGGACTGCCAACAAGGTAGCTGACGCCTTGAGCAGAAAATTTTTATTGCTGCAGGAATTCAGGGTCAAGACTTTGGGTTTTGAGAATCTGAAAGATATGTATGCAGGTGACGCAGACTTTGGCAAGGCATACGAGGCAGCCGAGAACCCAGTTCTTAGGGATCGGAGTCCTTGGCTAGACTACCTGATCCAGGAGGGATTCTTGTTTCGGGGAAATCAATTGTGCATACCGAATTGCTTTATGAGGGAGAATTTGGTGAGAGAAAAACACAGTGGGGGCTTAGCAGGTCACTTTGAACATGATAAGACATTTTCCAAGATGATCGAATCATATTATTGGCCAGGTATGCGCGCTAATGTTAAGCGGTTTGTTGACAGGTGCAGGATATGTCAACATGCGAAAGGCCGAAAACAGAACACAGGGTTCTATCAGCCATTGCCCATACCCGAGCGGCCATGGGAAACCATTAGTATGGATTTTGTTCTGGGATTACCGAGAACACAACGAGGATTTGACTCCATCTTCGTGGTGGTGGATAAGTTCTCAAAGATGGCACATTTCATTCTGTGTCATAAGGCCAGCGATGCAACCCACATCACCAACTTGTTTTTCAAAGAGATTGTCCGATTGCATGGATTGTCGAGAAGCATAGTCTCGGATCGGGATACCAAGTTCATAGGTCATTTTTGGAGGACGCTATTGAAGAATTTGGGGACTGACTTGGCATTCAGTTCTGCGTATCACCCCCAGACAGATGGGCAGACGGAAGTAGTCAACAGAAGCTTGGGGGATCTATTGAGAAGCCTAGTGGTGGAGCACCATAGCAGTTGGGATCAGATCTTACCACAGGAAGAATTCGCGTACAACGATTCAGTCAATCGGAGTACAGGTAAGAGCCCGTTTCAAATTTTGTATGGGACACAGTTGAGAGGAGTTTCTGAGCTTAGGGAGTCAGAACAGGCTGAGACTAGCAGCGCGAGGGCTGAGGAATTCGCTGAGGCAATGCAAGAACTTCACACGCAGGTGAAACAGCGATTGCAGAAGGTGAATCAGGAATATAAGCGTAGAGCCGATCAAAGAAAGAGGCAACTTCAGTTTGAAGTTGGGGACATGGTTCTAGCGCACTTGCAGAAAGAAAGGTTCCCAAGGGGAACATATACCAAGCTCAAGATGAAGAAAATTGGGCCGTGTCGAATCCTAAGGAAATTTGGCGAAAATGCATACGAGCTTGAGTTGCCAGAAGGCATTGGGATATCTCCGATATTCAACATTTCGGATTTATACCCCTACAGGGCTAGAGACGCAGAAACTAGAACTGATGAACCAGTGATCCAGTGGCAGAAGCAATTGCCAGTTGCACAGAAGCCTGAGATGGAGTGCATACTAGATAAAAGAGTAGGCAGGAAGACCAGGAGAAAACAATATTTTGAATACCTGGTGAAATGGAAGAACCACCCAGTGGAGGATGACAGCTGGGAGACAGAAGCAGTTATACAGAAGCATGGGCACACTGTGCAGGAGCTCATGGACAGGAGCCCATGAAATCTTTTGAGCCGAGGAGTATGATGCAGGAGCATCCACACTTCATCAAGCAAGCCAGCGCGTGGAGTAAATAACATACAGATGGATAGCGCCAGCACATATATTTTTGAAATACTTTGGAAAGTTGTTGCGTCGCCATTTGAATGAAAGCATTCATAAGAAGCGCACTTGAAATGTATTATAGATAGGAAGGCATTTAATGGTTTTAATGTTGTTAGATAGGAATTCATTGTAGATTTGATAGTTGTAGATTTCGAGAGGGAAAACAGAATACAGGCACCCTCCTTTGTATCATTGTAACATTCGAAGTCAAGTATTGAGAGCAAGAAGAGCAGAGCAGAGAACTTGTGAAGAATCCCCATGTAGAGATATTGAATTAACAGAAAGAGTCTTTGATTCACTTCCATGGCTGTGATTATTCTCTGTATGTTGTTAATATTATGTTGTTGCCTATTTGCTTCTTGTTATGCTTTTGTTGTATATGCTGCATATGTAATTTCATGGCAGATTAGAAATCTGGGAGAAAGACGAGAATAAGTTTCAAGTTGTTTCTCTGTTCGAGCCAGGAGATTCCTGCATAGAGTGCAGTCGAATTCCTCCGCATAGAGTGTGTTAAGGAGGCTCTGCAGTTAAGCTCTTATTCTCTTCTGTCCAGAGTTGTGTTGGGTTATTCGAACCATGCAAGTGAGTGCAGGTTGGACGTGAAGTCTCAGTAGCAAGTCTGAGAAGGGGAAGGCCAGGATTACTGTGGTTGTGGGAGCACAGAGTCCAGAAAACTCAACACTTGGAGAGTGGTTGAAAGTCAAGCGTAAGCAACTTACGCAGAAGTTTCTGAAGAATCAGCGTTGTGGAAGCTCAGGAGGGATAGTTCCTCTTTCATGTTGTGGGAAAAGGCCTATGAGAGATTCGAACCAAGAGAAAGCTTGGAAGCAGGAAGATTCTCAAGAGGAAGAGAATCGACGAATTGTAATCGTTGTGAAGTTTTGCGGAATCCTGAGGAGCGTCAGATCTAAGAGGAGATACGCGGGAGTTAACCCGTAAGCACAGGCGAGGAGAATTAAAGTCCATCGGGCTTCGGAGATTCGGCGTTTGGTGTTTGGCGAGGTAAGTGTTTGTGACTTGCCAAATCGCAAGTCGCGATTTCCCGATTTAACGGGAGTCGTTGATCATCGAAGAGACGCGTGGAATCAGATCCCGGAGATCGGGACTCGGCGTTTCGGGGTTTTCAAATACAAAGGACCCGGACAGTTGAAATTGTGATTCCGCGATCCTCGATCGCACGAGTGGAGGAGTGACGGGGAAAAGTGGGACCATAAGAACTGGTGGAGTACAGGTGTCATCGGAGTTTGGGGTTCGGCGTTTTGCAGTGTAAGTGAACCGTAGCATTACCATTGTTGATTTCCCGATAGGGAAATCCCCGATGCACGAAAGCGTTGACTGTTGACTATCGGGGTTCGAGGTTTGGAGCTGTAGGTGAACCGTGTTCGCGTGGACCGCACATTCCCGAATTGCGATCTCCCGAGTTTCGAAGGGGAGATCGCCGAAGGAGCTTACTGTGGGTAGTGGACTCCCGAGTGGAGTGGAAGAGTACTTTGACTCTTTGGGCCAGAGTTAGAGAATGTCCTGGTGAGCAGCTTGCTGTCGAGCGCAGGTTGCGTCACTTTCATTAAGTGACACGTAAAATGTTCTATACACCAATACACTGGTGATATGATATTTATTTAGGTTTGATCTATGTGATGGATTTAATGCTATGAAAGGGTACAATGTGGGAAGATACACCTTATCAAGGAAAATATAAGAGCCAATTAGAATAGAGATGAATTTCATATTTAGATACCAAAGGCACGTATTGTGTGATGAATCAAGGCTCACCAATCAAGCCTTGAGAGTGAGAATATTAATAGGTTATTTAAAATCTAATTCTTCTTTTGTTATTTTATGATACTCGTTGTTCATGACTTCAAAAGTTCATCTTTTTTTATTACTTTTTTAGAATGAATTAGATCTCATTGAGAGGAATAAGAAGAGTTAAATTTTTATCGTTAGGTGTGAAGTACGTATTTGATGAATAAAAATTGAATATTTTCTTTTAGAATTTTTTTTAAGATTAGTAACTTTCAAGGGAACTAAATTCCATTGAAATCAAATATGGATTCCTATATTGAGATGGTGCATGTTGTAGTTGTTTCATGGATGGATATTGATTATTTTCTTTGATGAAAAGACTTTGGATGAATATTGATAGTGGTTTGAGATCCTATTTTATAGGAGTTTGTTCTGAAGTTAGTTTGTTGTTCTACAACTATATATATAATGAAATTATAATTAATGAGTAGCAGAATGTGTGAGCGTAGTCTCACTTTTGTGAGCCCTTGTGGCCTCACTAATTGTTGTCCTTCTCCAATTTTCAAGTTGGTATCAGAGCCTTGAACATAGGATTTTGGATAGAGTGTCATTGTTGTTGTGGAAATAAGAGAGACGATGTCACAAATGCGTGGATGAGATCACCTATTGGAGTATTGTGCACCTGTGATGAGGTATCACGGATTTTGCTACTAGTCTAGTAGATATTGGATTGCTATGATTTACGTTTGAATGAGATTTGATCCCTAATTTAGCATGGAGGATTCTATCGCTATGTTTGAAGAGTGGACAGACTGCTAGTGTACATGGAGTACGGTCATTTGCGTGGAGAGACGAAAGAGGAGCCCATACGTATTGTGGTGTCTAGAGAAGTCATTATCTCTAGAACTGTCATTGGAGTTGTGAATACTCCATTTCCCTGTGATAGAAGGTTTGATCCACCTCCATCTAGTTTAAGAAAAGATTGGAGCCACTGGTTTGATATGTTGTGACAACGATGGTTTAAAAGGAGCTCAAGAGATCGTGTTGTTAGAGAGAGATTTTCCATTGTTATTGGTGAATGTATGCTTAAATGCCTCGACCGACACACCCTCTTTGTTCTCATTTGCATCCGGAAGTGGAGGTAAGAGGTGCGCCCAAATCATCGAGGGTTACCATTGTTGAAGATCTTTGGAGCCAAAGAGAAGGCTCAAAGCATGAAGTTAGAGAGAGTTTGTAAAGACAGAGAGGAGGTTGTAGCCTGCAAGAAACTTGCAACTCATGACAGATCATGATTTGGGTTTTCAAGTAGACCCAAGTAAGCCACATATAAGAGTGAATGGGTAAGAACACACCCGCCAATTTGAATTTCATGGGTTTCAAAACCAATATATTTGTAGTTTTTTGCAGGTTTGTTGAAGGATTCATGTGGTTAAGATATAACTATCGCTCATTGGAACAGGGAAATCCGCCACCATCCAAAAGAGCATATTCCAATAGGTAAATACTCCAAGACTGGAAGAGAACCTCCCTTTGTTATTTGCACTAGTCGCTAGAGGAATCTTTTAATGTGGTGTAATATGCAAGGTGTGAGGAACTGAGGGGATGACAGAGGTACAAGATCCCAATGCTAAGGCTACCTACTTGGAGGAATAACTCATCTTCATACTGATGTGAAAGACGTAGTGAGCAAAAGGACAGTGAAATCATGTATTGGAAAAGGAGACATTACGCTGTAAAGGAGTTTGTGTGTGTGGAAAGGTGTGGAAGAATTCGTGTGTGTGAAATTGTCAATTGTTATATGTCATCCCTAATAATTTGCTAGCGTTTCTAGTCACAAGTCATTGTTGTTGAAAGACGACTCAATGTGAAGGAATGGGTCATAAAACAAGATTGAAAAAGCTCTGGAGAAAGTTGAAACAGATGCAGAGAAAGAATCAACAAGAAGAGTTATTATATTTTGCATATCAATATGATGTGTTTTCAGCTGAGGTAGTGGTGTTTGATGAGCATAATGTAGAACTAGATCCGATCAATGACGAATTTGATGAAATATATGAAAAAGTGATGCCAAATTTTCTATTCTTCTCAGATATAAATTATGAACCTTGGGAAACTGAAATGAAAAAATTACTATGGTTAGTATATTTATTGCATTATGATCATGAAGATCGTGTCAATTTCTATGATAAGAGAATAGGTGAAATAACATTACAACTTATTATGTCAGCATTGGATGAAAACATCTTGTCTAGTAATTTGGGTGAGTTTGGTGAAGTAACCCAAAAATATTTTGGAATATTCTTGAAATGAAGTACAATATGAAGTGGAGTGAGAAAACTGAAGTTGATGAAGATATTGTTGTTGAAAATTATGATTTTGTTGAAAGCTTTGTAACTGAAATAGAGACTGAAAATGATAGCATTGAAATTGCAATGATTGATGATGAAAGTGTGTTTGTAGTTGATAAAGACAAAGGTAAAATAACCCATGAGAATGAAATCCTTATGAAATAAATTTTCTCTATAAAAAAGACATATGAAATCAAATTTCATGAAAACTATTCATTGCATGAAGAGTGGTCAAATATATTCCATGAGAAACATCTTATTGATGAGCTATTGTTTGGTGAGAAGAGAAGCTTAATTGCATACACAAACCAAGTGAAAGATAACATGTTTGTAGTGATAGAGTCTGGTAAAGAGGTTGAAGACATTAAACAACCAATTGTGATAGCAGCTAAAGCTGAAAATAAAGATTATTATGCAATATCAGAGGCAAGGAAGGAAGACGAAGAAAGCAAATCTCTCATAGAAGAGAAAAATGAAAAGAACCAGTATGGTTCTTCCTATGATTTTTCATATGATTATAACAATGTTTCTGAGTGTGCAGGTTTACAAGACAACAATTTATTTTCAATAATGACTGATTATGAAGAAAACATGGAAGAAAATGAAGAAATTGAGGAAGAAAATATTGAGTCGATTTTTATGGTGTGGAACCTGGAAGAAATCAAGTATTATTATGAATTGATGTTGCAACAGTCTATTGAGCATGACATTGATGATTGTATCCAAAAGTGCAACAACCCACTTATAATAAGTTGGAAGAATTTGAAAGAAATTAAGTATTATTATGAATTGATATTGCAATAGTCCATTGAGCATGACATTGATGATTGTATCCAGAAAGGGATGAAACCCACTTATGAGAAGTTGGAAGAATTTGCAAGCATTAAAGACAAATGCTTCCAAGAACCTGTAGAGGTGTTGAGGACAAAGAACGATAGTCAGCTGCCAAATTCCAAAATGAAGAAGAACAAAGCCAAGATGGCACTGACAGAGTCAAGATGAAACATATTTGGAGCATCAAGCCAAGGAAGAAGCTCCATCTCCATCACTATTTGACAACAAGAAAGGTCAAGATGAAATTGTTAGAGTCAAGTTGTAAGCATAATTGAGCATGCTACTTATGTTAGGCATTAGTATTATAGACAATCAATTTCTCCATTAAGGGGGAGTGTTGGAGAAATAACAAAGAAATTAGAATGTTGTTAGGAAGAGGTTATTGAGTTGTTACGTGCTTGCATAAGTTTGGTATGAGAGTGGTTTGAGATCTTATTTTATAGGAGTTTGTTCTGAAATCAATTTGTTGTCTACATCTATATATGTAATGGATTTCTAATCAATGAGAAACAGAGTGTGTGAGCGTAGCCTCACTTGTGTGAACCCTTGTGGCCTCATTGATTGTTGTCCTTCTCCCATTTTCAAGTATTATGTATGGTATTTGATGAATGAAAATTAAATATTTTCTTTTATAATAGGATTTAAGATGAGTAACTTTCAAGGGGACTAAATGCCATTGAAATCAAATTTGGATTCCTATATTGACATGGTGCGTGTGGTAGTTGTTTCATGGATGAATATTGATTATTTTCTTCAATGAAAAGACTTCGGATTGGCGACTTTCAAGAGGACTCGATGCTATCCCAATCAACTTATTATAAAATGCATATTTTCTTCCATGGAAAGAGTTGGATTGGTAACTTTCAAGGCGACTCGATGCTTTCCAGTCAAAATTATTTTAAAAGAGAGGGAGAAGATCAATCCGAGAGAGACCAAGAAAAGCATTCATAGAGCGTCACTTAATTATTGCTTAGCATATATCTTGATACTAAATTGATTTAATTGCATATTATTATTAAAATAGGTTCTCAAGTTATAAATGCACATGTTATTATTATTATTATTGCTTAGAATATTGCTATTATGCATATTATTATTATTGCTGAGAATATTGCTATTATGCATGTTAGGTTCTCAAGTTATAAATGCATATTATTATTATCGCTTAGAATATTGGGGCAAGCGTTTTTTAAATGCACATGAACTGTGTCATCTACTGATGCCACGTTTAAGGTGCGTTTCAATTTCAATTTTCAATTAACAATATCAATTGTTCAATTTTCAATTAATAATATCACGTGGAGAGCGCGGGCAGGTGAAGAACCGCAAGTGAAGAGAGCCGACAGGTGGAGAGCGGTAAGTGTTTTGAATTTGTGCTTTTAATACATCACACAAAGAACCATGTAAACATTAAGTAAAACGCTCAGGCCTCGCTAATCAGTTAAATAATATTTATTTATTTCTAGACAATCCAAAACTATCTGAACATAATCTCGAATATGGTAAATAATAATTTTTCAGCTCTTGACAATGCAGAATTTGTGTTTTTAATAAGTTACACACAGAACCATATAAACATTAACTAAAACGCTATGGCCTCGCAAGAATCTGGTAAATAATATATTTTTTTTAAATCTCTGGACAATCCATCACAACAATTGCAATTTTGACGTTAAACCTCAAAAATGCCTCATTAGGTGAAATAAAACAACTTTGTGCAGGGAATTTACAGGCTTTTTGCATGATGAGCATGATATAATTTAATGATAATTTTACTAATAAATTGGATTTGTGATTCGTATGGTTATTATTAATAATTTATTAATCACAATATTAATACATAATAATACTTTATTAAATTTATTAATAAAGTATTAATAATATTTTATTAAGGTTATTGTCATAATTATATTTATTAATAATTTTATTAATAAAATATTATTAATACTTTATTGTTATTATACATAATATATTTATAAATATTAAGTAATAACAATAAAAATAATTAATTTTATTATTAATTATTATTAATATAAGTAATTAATTATATTATAAAGAAGTTTTTTTAAGAGTAGATATGTTTTTTATATAATGATTATTAAATAATAGTAATGTTTAACCATGTTAGTAATATTATATTAATAATCTATTAAGGTTAATCGTTATTAGGATTTAGGTTATTACTATTAATACACACATGTCCTTTATATAATAATTATTAATTAATATTAATGTTTAATTATATTAGAAATAATGTATTAATAATATATTAAGGTGAATGGTTATTAGAGTTTGAATTATTAGGATTAGTGTTGTTAGGATTGTTAAAATTATTAAAAATGGTTAATATAGTTATTATTAATATACAAGGGGTTTTAATTATAATTATTAGTTAATAATAGTAATAATAACTATTAATATTATTAATAGTACTTTATTAATAATCATTAATACATATCAATATTTTATTAAATTTATTAATAAACTGTTATTAATAAAGTTTATATATATTACAAATATTATTAATACTTTGTTGTTATTATACATGATACATTAATGATTATTAAATAATAATAATAATAATTAACTATACTATTAGTTATTATGAATATAGGTAATTAGTTATATTATACAACGGGTGTTATAAGACATCTATTCATTTTAATGATTAGAAAATATGGTTTAATGAGTGTGGAATTTATTATTTTAGGTATAGGGGTGTTAATAAAAGTTTTATATGTGTGTGTCTATGTAGAATTTAATGAAAGTTTTGTATGGGTGTGTTAGCGCTGGAAGTCGCTCCTGGATTGCTTGCAGAAGCAGAGCCCAACACCCATCAGTTTTTATATCACGGTTTGATAAATGGGTGATTGAATGGGTAAAGACTCGAACATGTATCGCTTTAAAGTAGGAACTGTATTTGATAACAAGGAACAAAGGAGGTCTTGACCCAACTTCAGTCAGGGAGTTGATTTAAAGATGGGTAGGCGGAAGACTTGGGAGAAGGATGAACAAACTATCTCAGGCAACAGGCCTTTCAATAGCTCGTAGAGGAAAAACTCTGAATACAAGATCCTCTTGGTTCAAGCAAGAAACTAAAAGGAAGACTTGACTAGATCCTCTAATTCCAAGTCRTTCAGTGCTGAGAAGTTCACAGAGATTGTTTAGAACAACACAACTGCTACAGTGATTCAACATACATCATCCTATAAAAGTCACAACTCGACTGGATCCTCCAGTTCCGAGCTGCTCTAATACAGCATACACAAAGATATGAAAGAAGCTGACATTCATCAGGCAAGAAGTCTCAAGAGTCCAAAAATAACCAGAACAGAATTCTTCATTAAAGTTTTTACAACTGGGAGTCTTGCTCAACCATCAATACTTACAAAATACAAAGACTGAGTTTATATACTCAGGAAAATTCACCTCACAGAGGCGTGCCCATTCACCCAAGGCTTGGTGTCCCTTCAGTCAAACTCGTATTGATATCTTTCTTTAAGTGCCACCTTAACTACGCATGGCTCCTGTAAGGAGGGTAGCTGAGCCATTAAGTGCTCGGCTAGCGTGCACAGGCTTCTCTGTTGAGTCAAGGACTTCGACACGGCTTCGTTGAGAAAATCGATACACGGGACCTCTGTGAGCAGGCGGCTCGCCAGACCCTCCATTCCCCTCACTTAATGAACGAAAGAAGGTTTCAACCACCCGCTTTTGCTTTCACTCACTTCAATACTAGAAACAATATTAAGATCTGGTCCGATGGCACCTGGAGATCACGATGATCCCCTCTGCAACTGAACTCGGTGCCTTTGGCCTTCTTTATGTAGCTCCTTCCTCTCCCCAAGTGACCATGGGCTGTGACCATGTGCTTTCGACGTTCACAAATATGAAAGGGCTAATCTTTGCTGATTGAAATCGCGATGAGCGATATGCCAAGACGGCTTAATCTGGCACCACGCGTCCCTCTAGATCTGACGGCTCTTAAGTCTCTCGGCGATACCGTGGGCCCCACTTTCTACGCTTTCGACGTTATTGGGGTTCGGAGTTTCATGATGTTGAACAACATGAAACTCTCACCCTACAAACTCTCGACCGCCAAAAGGCCAACGTGACCAGATCTTGCGACACGCGTCCTTAGGATGAACGGACGAGGGGGCATTTGATATTTACAGGGGAGCTGCCTTCATTTGCAGGCTCACTTGATATGACCCAGGGCTCAGACCGTCGGCCTGCCGCCATAGGCACTTTCGGCGTTTCGCTGATCGGTACTTCCAAGTGCAATGAGTTGAGGGCTCCCTGATCCGCGATATGCCAACAGGCTACCACCTGTCCCAGTCATATCGAACGACCCGAACCTGCTGTGAAATACGAGAGTTGTCCTTTGCGCTAAACCTTGGGCAATTCGGTGGCTCCGAAAACCCGGTGACCGTCGATCTACTTTGTAAATAGATCTTGGATGCTGTTGACGACATTTTTCCCGCTCGCTTGACCTACTACTTGGAAAAACAGGGATTCTCACGTGCTGCGCTTGGGCATTTCGTGTGCAATCTATAGACCTGGGTGCTTCTGTGCCTACTGACAAAAATAATCGCTAACATTAGGCTCCATTGGGGATAGATTCATCCCTGCGATGCTCTAAGAACTCCTTCCGCAGCTTCAGTGCCTTGCTGTTGGGCTATGGAGTTAGGCTCAAAACATCCTGTTGCTGAAAATACAGGCCGAAAAATAAAAACAAAACAAACTAAACGTTCATGCTTACAGGAGCTTATTTATGTACAGTCCTAAGCTAATAAAACACTTTACATGGGCTAGGTGAAATAAAACTTCCACCATAGCCATTCAAGCAGCTTCCTGGATAGAAGCTCCTTCCTTCTGTCGATGATCATCAGCGGATGGTGTAACCGTGATAGCAGAGCGGTTACACTCTTCAACTCCTCCTTACAGGCTAGAGTTGAGATGAAATAGGGCGGCTCTAAAGCATAGGGGAAATGCCACTCCATGTACTTGTAGACAGGGTCATAGAATGAGTGGCAAATTCTAGAAAATGGGCGACAGACACCTTCCTCTGCCACCCAGTTGTTCAACTATGGCTGAATATCTCTGATAAGCACAGGTGGGTGAATAACTGAAGTGGGCTCGCTGATCTCAGGTGGTGGCTGCTCACTGACTGGTTCTGAATAAAGGGCAGACTGCTCCTCTGGTTCTTTTTCCTCTTCTTGGCTCTCCCCTGTGTCAGATTCATAATCGTCATAAACAGGACCTATGGGAAAGCTCTGCTCTTGGAAGTCCTACGTTTCCAACTCAGAACATGATTCATGGCTGTCATAAAAAGGCTGGCCATTCTGATCATCAAAAGGTGATGTGGGGTTCTACTGCTCCTCTTCCAGATAATCATCAAAGTCGAGGGGGAAAAGAGCTTCTCCAATTTACAGAAATGGAACTATCCCCCTCTCCTCCGTGTCGACCCCAAATGTAAACACATCATGGGAAATATCATGAAGGAAAAGAGAAAAATCCTCTTCCACAACTACCTCTTCATCGTTTTGATCTGAGACAACAAGCTCATCGGGGGCAGAAGTTAATGCGTTTACAAAATATTTAATAATCTCCTCGAAAGAGCCATCTAGAACATCTACCTCGGAGACTGGAAGATCCTCTGCATAGTCTTCAGATTTCAACCTTTCTAATTGAGCAGAGAGATACTTCACCTATTCCCTCAGCTCGCTCAGGGCGTCTTCTTCCTCCCTAGGATTTTCATCACTTCCATAACACTCCTCTGATGCAGACGAATGGGGAGGAGAAAGGAATGATTTCCGATCCAGGTCATCAAGATCATCCTCATAGCCTATGCCAGAAAAATCTCCATTTTGTACAGAGTTGTGGTATCCCTTACCACAGTTATGACAAATCGACTCAGAGGGATAAAACTCCTAACAATAGGTGATGAAAGCTGCATGAAACTCTAAGAATGAAGAAATTCTAGCAGGGGGTAAAGAATGATACCATTTACGTGCATCCCCTGCTAACGAGAACATGAACATCTTCAGTAATACATCC
>SNQJ01S0021578.1:169375-181714 GCA_010110895.2 Picea sitchensis
AAAAAATGCTCTCTTTCCCTTACGAATTTCCTTCTCTTCCCATGTGTGTTTGACTCTCACTCTTCCCCAAAAGGATTTACTTGACTCTCACACTTCCCTCATGCTTTCTTTTACTCAACCCATGCTCTCAATAACTATGTGAAGTGACTTTTCACACCCACTCAAGAGGAGATTAGAAGGTTTAATACAAAATCATAATTTTAGGAAGTGGGTTTGAATGAATAGACATGGCTATTTCCCCCTTGGACCCCCTCTTAGGCCCTCTGATTCTCTTGTGGAAACTTAGCTCCCATTACTTTAACTATGTCTGTCTACAACAAACAATATAATTATTTTATTATTATCGATATACAATGTTTACACATTACATCATTGGGTCCATGACCATATATCATATTTACATTATACATCACTAAAATAGGGATTAAAAATGGGGATGTTACAACCTATATTAAAAAATGTTGTTCCTAGCATTAATGTTATAAAGGACATGTCTCTGTGATCTTGGGCTTGGGATGACGTAAGGGAAAAGATAGCTATGGGGAATTTTCAAAATATTTGCAAAGTATCCTCAGACTAATGTCAATGTTGTTAGAAACAATAAGAAGAAAGTGAAATCTAATGTGATGGATAAAGATGCATAGAAACAGAGAAAGGGGAATTATCATTTTGGATAACAAAAGAGTGAGGATTTGAAAAATTTATACATTGCATGAACATAATCACTATTCTTATTGTTATAATCATAGTTTTAGGTTTTAGGTTTTTGTGATATTGAGAAGGTTCATTTTGTGAGAGTTCATATATAAACTTAATAAAGAACATACAAGTTAGAAAAATTCAACAAGGGTAATAGAGTTTTTAATCTCAAACATAATAATAAATAGTTTTATTAGTAATAAAAAAAAACTATGCATTATCTTTATGATGAACTTGACCAAACTATAAAAGATTTGTGGATTGTTGAAAGATCTACATTCAATTCTTAATTATGTGTTTTTTTTTCAATATGTATTGTATTAGTGGATGCCATGAATTATGCACTAAGCGGTTGAGAGGCTTGCCAATGCACTAAAATAATAATAATAATAATAGATACCAAAGCTATAACCATGACATGAAGTTTAATAAAAAAAACACATATGAATGCAATAAAATAATTATGAATCGACATGTTAGATACTATTAGAGAGATGTAATAATGCCCTGATTTCCTTGGGTTTGCTCAATGTTTATTGCTTGTTACATTGAGTAACTTGTTTGTATTTAATCTTACTGATAACCTCCCAATGTCATCACAATTTACATCCATAACCTATGGCTAGTCGTTTTAGTTTTTATAGAGTCGAGAGTGGAGACAAAGATAACAAACAAACTGACATTAGGTGAGTGTCATAGGCAAATATAACAAAGAAAATGGAATTATGGTGAGTGTGGAATTCAAAAAAATAAAGTATGTAAACTAAATACAATGTCAATTCCCATATTGACAAGAATCGACAAAGCTCATAACACATGAATTCAAACTATGGTTCAGAAAGACAAGGTGTATAATCTTCTTTGGGAAGCTTTCATTAAGTGACACGTAAAATGTTGTATACACCAATATGGTGGTGATATGATATTTATTTAGATGTGATCTATGTGAGGATTTAATGCTATCAAAGGGTACAATGTGGGAAGATACACCTTATTAAAGAAAATATAAGAGCCAGTTAGAATAGAGATGATTTTAGTATTTAGATACCAAGGACACGTATTGTGTGATGAATCAAGGCTCACCAATCAAGCATTGAAAGTGAGAATATTAATAGGTTATTGAAAATCTAACTCTTCTTTTGTTATTTTATGATACTGGTTGTTCATGACTTCAAAAGTTTATCTTTTTTTATTACTTTTTTAGAATGAATTTGATCTCATTGAGAGGGATGAGAATAGTTAATTTTTTATCGATAGGTGTGAAGTACGTATTTGATGAATAAAAATCGAATATTTTCTTTTAGAAAATTATTTAAGATTAGTAACTTTCAAGGGCACTAGATGCCATTGAAATCAAATTTGGATTCCTATATTGAGAGGGTGCGTGCGGTAGTTGTTTCATGGATGGATATTGATTATTTTCTTCAATGAAAAGACTTTGGATGAATATTGATAGTGGTTTGAGATCCTATTTTATAGGAGTTTGTTCTAAAGTTAGTTTGTTGTTCTACAAATATATATATATATATAACAAATTTATAATCAATTAGTGGCATAGTGTGTGAGCGTAGTCTCACTTTTGTGAGCCCTTGTGGCCTCACTGATTGTTGTCCTTCTCCAATTTTGAAGTTGGTATCAGAGCCTTGAAGACAAGATTGTGGATAGAGTGTCATTGTTGTTGTGGAAATAAGAGAGACGATGTCACAACTCCGTGGACGAGATCACCTATTGGAGTATTGTGTGCCTACGAGGAGGTATCACAGATTTTGCTACTAGTCTGGTAGATATTGGATCGCTACAATTGATGTTTGAATGAGATTTGATCCCTAATTTAGCATGGAGGAGTCTATCGATAAGCTTGAAGAGTGGACTGAGTGCTAGTGTACATGGAGTACGATCATTTGCGTGGAGAGACGAAAGAGGAGCCTATACATATCGTGGTGTTTAGAGAAGTCATTATCTCCAGAACTATCATCAGAGTTGTGCATACTCCATTTCCCTGTGAGAGAAGGTTTGAGCTACCTCCATCTAGTGAAAGAAGAGATTGGAGCCACCGGTTTGATATGTTGTGACAACGATGGTTTAAAAGGAACTCAAGAGATATTGTTGTTATAGAGAGATTTTTTTTTGTTATTGGTGAATGTCTACTTAAATGCCTCGACCGACACGCCCTCTTTTTTCTCATTTGCATCCAGAAGTGGAGGTAAGAGGTGCACCCAAATCATTGAGGGTTACCATTGTTGAAGATCTGTGGAGCCAAAGAGAACGCTCAAAGCATGAGGTTAAAGAGAGTCTATAAAGCCAGAGAGGAGTTTGTAGCCTGCAAGAAACTGGCAGCTCATGATAGATCGTGATTTGGGTTTTCAAGTAGACCCAAGTAAGCTGTATATAAGAGCGAATGGGCAAGAACACACCCACCAATTTGAATTTTGTGGGTTTCAAAACCAACATATTTGTAGTTGTTTGCAGGTTTGTTGAAGGATCCGTGTGGTTAAGATATAACTATCGCTCATTGGAATAGGGAAAGCCGCCACCATCCAAAAGAGCGTATTCCAACAGGTAAATACTCCAAGACTGGGATAGAACCTCCCTCTATTATTTGGAGTAGTCGCTAGAGGAATATTTTAATGTGGTGTAATATGCAAGGTGTGGGGAACTGAGGGGATGACAGAGGTACAAGATCCCAACGCTAAGGCTACCTACATGGAGGAATAACTCATCTTCATACTGATGTGAAAGACATAGTGAGCAAAAGGACAGTGAAATCATGTATTGTAAAAGGAGACATTGCACTGTAAAGGAGTATGTGTGTGTGGAAAGGTGTGAAAGAATTTGTGTGTGTGTAATTGTCAATTGTTAGATGTCATCCCTAGTAATTTGCTAGCGTTTTTAGTCACAAGTCATTGTTGTTGAAAGAAGACTCAATGTGAAGGAATGGGTCATAAAAGAAGATTGAAAAATCTCTGGAGACACTTGAAACAAATGCAGAGAAAGAATCAACAAGAAGAGTTATTATATTTTTCATATCAATATGATGTGTTTTCAGTTGAGGTAGCAGTGTTTGACGAGCATAATGCAGAACTGGATCCAATCAATGACGAATTTGATGAAATATATGAAAAAGTGATGCCAAATTTTCCAATCTTCTCATATATAAATTATGAACCTTGGGAAACTGAAATGAAAAAATTACTATGGTTAGTATATTTATTGCATTATGATCATGAAGGTCGTGTCAATTTCTATGATAAGAGAATAGGTGAAATAACATTACAACTTATTATGTCAGCATTGGATGAAAACATCTTGTCTAGTAATTTGGGTGAGTTTGGTGAAGTAAGTAACCCAAAAATATTTTGGAATATTCTTGAAATGAAGTACAATATGAAGTGGAGTGAGAAAACTAAAGTTGATGAAGATATTGTTGTTGAAAATTATGATTGTGTTAAAATCTTTGTAACTTAAATAGAGACTGAAAATGATAGCATTGAAATTGCAATGATTGATGATGAAAGTGTGTTTGTAGCTGATAAAGACAAATGTAAAATAACCCATGAGAATGAAATCCTTATGAAAGAAATTCTCTCTGTAACAAAGACATATGAAATCAAATTTGATGAAAACTATTCATCGCATGAAGAGTGGTCAAATATATTCCATGAGAAACATCTTATTGAGGAGCTATTGTTTGGTGAGAAGAGAAGCTCAATTGCATACACAAACCAAGTGAAAGACAACATGTTTGTAGTGATAGAGTCTGGTAAAGAGGTTGAAGACATTAAACAACCAATTGTGATAGCAGTTGAAGCTGAAAATAAAGATTATTATGCAATATCATAGGCAAGGAAGGAAGACGAAGAAAGAAAATCTCTCTTAGAAGAGAAAAATGAAAAGAACAAGTATGGTTCTTCCTATGTTCTTTCATATGATTATAACAATGTTTCTGAGTGTGAAGTTTTACAAGACAACAGTTTATTTTCAATAGTGACTGATTATGAAGAGAACATGGAAGAAAATTAAGAAATTGAGGAAGAAAATATTGAGTCAATTTTTATGATGTGGAGCGCGGAAGAAATCAAGTATTATTATGAATTGATGTTGCAACAGTCCATTGAGCATGACATTGATGATTGTATCGAAAAGGGCAACAACCCACTTATGATAAGTTGGAATAATTTGAAAGAAATTAAGTATTATTATGAATTGACATTGCAACAGTCCATTGAGCATGACATTGATGATTGTATCCAGAAAGGGAAGAAACCCACTTATGAGAAGTTGGAAGAATTTGCAAGCATTAAAGACAAACGCTTCCAAGAACCTGCAGAGGTGTTGAGGACAAAGAACGATAGTCAACTACCAAGTTCCAAAATGAAGAAGAACAAAGCCAAGATGACACTGAAGCAGAACAGAGTCAAGATGAAACATATTTGGAGCAACAAGCCAAGGAAGAAGCTCCATCTCCATCACTATTTGACAACAAGAAAGGTCAAGATGAAATTGTTAGAGTCAAGTTCTAAGCCTAGTTGAGCATGCTACTTATGTTAGGCATTAGTATTATAGACAATCCATTTCTCCATTAAGGGGGAGTGTTGGAGAAATAACATAGAAATTAGAATGTTGTTAGGAAGAGGTTATTGAGTTGTTATGTGCTTGCATAAGTTTGGTATGAGAGTGATTTGAGATCCTATTTTATAGGAATTTGTTCTGAAATCAGTTTGTTGTCTACATCTATATATGTAATGGATTTCTAATCAATGAGAGGCAAAGTGTGTGAGCGTAGCCTCACTTGTGTGAACCCTTGTGGCCTCATTGATGGTTGTCCTTCTCCAATTTTCAAGTATTAGGTATGGTATTTGATGAATGAAAATTAAATATTTTCTTTTATAATAGGAATTAAGATGAGTAACTTTCAAGGGGACTAGATGCCATTGAAGTCAAATTTGGATTCCTATATTGACATGGTGCGTGTGGTAGTTGTTTCATGGATGAATATTGATTATTTTCTTCGATGAAAAGACTTCGGATTGGCGACTTTCAATAGGACTCGATGCTATCCCAATCAACTTATTATAAAATGCATATTTTCTTCCATGGAAAGATTTGGATCGGTAACTTTCAAGGCGACTCGATGCTTTCCAGTCAAAATTATTTTAAAAGAGAGGGAGAAGATCAATCCGAGAGAGAACAAAAAAAGCATTCATAGAGCATATATCTTGATACTAAATTGATTTAATTGCATATTATTATTAAAATAGGTTCTCAAGTTATGATATTTTTTTGAAAGTATTTACATCTTATACGATTTTTTTATGCTTCAGTTTTATTTTGTTAACTTTTTAATTATTTACTTTCAGTTTTTATATAAGGTAGTGATTTGATTTAAAAATGAACAAATTCATTTTGAATAAAGATTTTCATGTCATAAGTACAATTTTTAATTAATTTTTAAATATAAAATTTGACAATTTAAAAACGAAGTAAGCATTCTTCTAGCCCGCCAATCAGGAAGACCACCACGGAGAGACTGCTCAATTCTGTCTGTCGGGACCACTAGAGTGAATCAAAAAGAGGAATAAGGGCGGCTAGGAATGGAATGAGTGCGGGCGGGAAAGACCAACCTAACTAGAATGCTCAAGCTTTTACTAATAGTCGAAGGAAGTACAAATTTTATGAAATTTAAGTGAAACATTTAATTACAATTAAATATTATTCAATTTCTATAATGAAAACAATTAATAATAATAATTCTATATAAATAGAATTAATAATAATAATTTTATTTTAATAAAAATTAATTTTAAATTTAGAAATTTTTTAAGTTTATTATAATTTCAGTTGTTGTGAAATAGAGTGTAATTTTTCTTTATTTTTTTTATTAATGTAAATGGTATATTTGATCTTATTATAATAAGTATAACATTATAGGAGATTTATATTTTAATTTAATTTTATATATAGTTAATTGAGTTTAACTCTAATGATAGGAGGAATTAGGAGGAATGATTATTACAAATTCCAATCTTGTGGTCAACATTTAAAGATGTCAGCATATTCTTAGTCCTTCTCCCAATTCAATGAATAAGATTTAATATTATAAATTTCTTGCATTTATAAATGCATTGGTTAAACCTATTTACTTTTTCACATTTACTTAATCATATTAAGAAATTACTATCCAGCCATATATGATTGTCATATTTAGTTGATTACCAATAACTAGCACAGCCACTCAAAACCCTGGCTGATGAACGTCGAAAGGTGATGCCAAAGCTTAATCTTAAAGATTAATCATTTAAATGTGGCAATCATATACTGCTATAGTAATTTCTTAATATGATTAGGTAAATGTGAAAAAGTAAACAGGTTAACAGATGCATTCAAAAATACTAAAAATATGCCAGCATCTTCAATTTTTAACCATCAAATTATAATTTTAGATTAAAAGGTAATTAATTGTACTCATTATCAATAATTATCAATAAGTATACACCTTTCGACTTAATTAATATCTATACAACCTTTTTCTTACCATGTTTGAATTATTACCAGACACTGTCTCATCTTCATTGCCACGGATCATATCTTCATTGCCGCAGATCATTTTGGGAACTCATCTCCATTGCCAGTAATCCCGTGTATCATATTGGGGCAAGCGTTTTTTAAATGCACATGAACTGTGTCATCTACTGATGCCACGTTTAGGGTGCGTTTCAATTTCAATTTTCAATTAACAATATCAGGTGTTCAATTTTCAATTAGCAATATCAGGCGGAGAGCGCGGGCAGGTGAAGAACCGCAAGTGAAGAGAGCCGACAGGTGGAGAGCGGTAAGTGTTTTGAATTTGTGCTTTTAATACATCACACAGAACCATGTAAACATTAAGTAAAACGCTCAGGCCTCGCTAATCAGTTAAATAATATTTATTTATTTCTAGACAATCCAAAACTATCTGAACATAATCTCGAATATGGTAAATAATATTTTTTCAGCTCTTGACAATGCAGAATTTGTGTTTTTAATAAGTTACACAGAGAACCATATAAACATTAACTAAAACACTCTGGCCTCGCAAGAATTGGTAAATAATAATTTTTTTTTAAATCTCTCGACAATCCATCACAACAATTGCAATTTTGACGTTAAACCTCAAAAATGCCTCATTAGGTGAAATAAAACAACAATTAACATAATATAATTTAATGATAATTTTACTAATAAATTGGATTTATGATTCGTATGGTTATTATTAATAATTTATTAATCACAATATTAATATATAATAATGCTTTATTAAATTTATTAATAAAATATTAATAATATTTTATTAATGTTATTGTTATAATTATAACTATCAATAATTTTATTAATAAAATTTTATTAATACTTTATTGTTGTGATTATACATAATACATTTATAAATATTAAGTAATAATAATAAAAATAATTAATTTTATTATTAATTATTATTAATATAAGTAATTAATTATACCAAGGTACGGAGCCAGGCGTGACCGCCATTGACTCGTAGATAATGGATAATGACATCCATCGTGAGTGCCAATCACACATTTACGGAAAGTTATTTTAAATAAAATAAAAAGGGCCATCGAAGCCCCGGCTCGAGAGTCCAGTTCCTTGATTAATAGGGTAAGGTCAACCCAGCCAGGTTGGTCCTGGTGGCGTTGGGCGGGGGGCAGGAACTTTGGGAACTGACGGGGATGACTGGTCAATCCAACCCTTCGAGTCGTCTAAGCCCGGTGGAAAGCAAAGGGCAAAATTAGCATAATATAATTTAATGATAATTTTACTAATAAATTGGATTTGTGATTCGTATGGTTATTATTAATAATTTATTAATCACAATATTAATATATAATAATACTTTATTAAATTTATTAATAAAGTATTAATAATAGTTTATTAATGTTATTGTCATAATTATATCTATCAATAGTTTTATTAATAAAATATTATTAATAGTTTATTATTATTATACATAATACATTTATAAATATTAAGTAATAATAATAAAAATAATTAATTTGATTATTAATTATTATTAATATAAGTAATTAATTATATTATAAAGGAATTTTTTAAGAGTAGATATGTTTTTTATATAATGATTATTAATTAATATTAATGTTTAATCATGTTAGCAATATTATATTAATAATCTATTAAGGTTAATGGTTATTAGGGTTTAGGTTATTACGGTTATTACACGTGTCCTTTATATAATAATTATTAATTAATATTAATGTTTAATTATATTAGAAACAATGTATTAATAATATATTAAGGTGAATGGTTATTAGAGTTTGAATTATTAGGGTTAGTGTTGTTAGGATTGTTAAAATTATTAAAAATAGTTAATATAGTTATTATTAATATGCAAGTGGTTTTAATTATTATTATTAGTTAATAATAGTAATAATAACTATTAATATTATTAATACTATTTTATTAATAATCATTAATACATATCAATACTTTATTAAATTTATTAATAAACTGTTATTAATAAAGTTTATATATATTAGAAATATTATTAATACTTTGTTGTTATTATACATGATACATTAATAATTAATGATTATTAAATAATAATAATAATTAACTATATTATTAGTTATTATGAATATAGGTAATTAGTTATATTATACAAAGGGTGTTATAAGACTTCTATTTATTTTTAATGATTAGAAAATATGGTTTAATGAGTGTGGAATTTATTATTTTAAGTATAGAGGTTTTAATAAAAGTTTTATATGTGTATGTCTATGTGGAATTTAATGAAAGTTTTATATGGGTGGGAGACTTATTTAGAACAACTAAAAAATCATCATCTGTAAAGTTAAAGATGACTTTTTATCAATGTCTTTAGAACAATTATGACTCTAAGTTTCTTTCTATGTAATACATCACATGAGTTCAAATTTCATATCTTTGTGAAAAATGAAACACTTAGTTATATTTTCTTCAAAAACATGGAGAAAACTTTCTTTCCATAATGTGTAGAACATGAACCAACCTTGTCATGTGACAAACATAACCCAATGTTGTAATATGAAAAGTAAAGTCAAAGTTGTATGAGTAACATAGTATTGTTGCAATGTCACCATCATAATCCTATTGTCACAATGTGATGAACATAGCCCCATCATAACTTCGGTGTCATTGTCACATTTTGACAAACATAGTAACATAGCAATGTTATGAACCTAGCCCTATTTTCAGAATGTGACAAACATATCTTCGTCATCGCAAAGTGACGAAAAATTACTATTATCGCAATGTTATGTGAAACCAATATCATAACATGATAATGTGGAAAAAAAAAATGAAATTTCGCAATATGACAAACATATGCCTCCTCGTCGCAATGTGACACAAATATCCTAATGTCATAATGTGAGAAACATTTGTAAATTTCACAATACGACAAACATAACCCATTGTTCCAATGTGACATAAACAACCAAATGTTGCAATGTGACAAACATAACCTAGTATCAAAATGTAATAAACCTATTCTAATGCCATAGTGTGATAAAAAAAAATGCTATGTTGCAATGTGATTACCATTACCTTATGATCTGATGTGATGAACACAACTTGATGTCACAATCTAACGAATAAAACCTTAACAACATTGCAATGCGACAATAAACCATGGCTAACCACAATAAACATGGTCCAACATGGTTAACCATAATCAACATGGTATCGATGTCGTAATGTGTTAAAGATTTCCTAACACCGCAATGTGATGAAAATATGTGAACGACACAATGCAACGAACATTGCCCTATCATGACAATTTAACAAAATAGCCCTATTGTCGCAATGACACGAACATTTTGTATTTTTTCTCTGTGAAGAATACAACATCATCAACCCACTGAGATTAACATATCCTCATCATTGCAATGTGAAAGATATAGCCTAACATCATAATGTGATAAACATTTCCAAATGTCACAATGTGACAAACATAACCCATTCTCTCAATGTTATGTACAAAACCTTATGCCGCAATGTGAAAAACATCGCCCAACATTGCAATGAGACGACCATTCCTGGACGTCGCAATGTGACAAACATAACCCACTTTCAAAATGTGACAAACCTATTCCAATGCCATAATGTGCTAAACAAAAACCCTACCTTGCAATGAGCATAGCCCCAATCATAGCTTCATCTTCATCATCACATTTTGACAAAGATAGTAACATAGCAATGTTATGAACCTAGCCCTATTTCAAGAATATGACAAACATAGATTTGTCGTTGCAAAGTGATGAAAATTTACTATTGTCGCAATGTGGTGTCAAACAAATATCCTAACATCATAATGTGAGAAACATTTCAAAATTTACTAAACCTATTCTAATTCCATAGTGTGATAAGAAGAAATGCTATGTTGCAATGCGATTACCATAACCTTATTATTTGATGTGACGAACAAAACTTGATGTCACAATCTAACGAATAAAACCTTATTAGCATTGCAATGCGACAAAAAACCATGGGTAACCACAATAAACATGGTCCAACATGGTTAACCATAATCAACATGGTCTTGATGTCATAATGTGTCAAACATTTCCTAACGCCACAATGTGACAAAAATATGTGAACGACATAATGCAACGAACACTACCCTATCATGACAATTTAACAAAATAACCCCATTGTCGCAATGTCACGGACATTTTGTATTTTCGCTCTGTGAAGAATACAACATCATCAACCCAATGTGATTAACATATCCTCCTCATTGCAATGTGACAGAAATAGCCTAACATCATAATGTGATAAACATTTCCAAATGTCGCAATGTGACAAACATAACCCATTGTCGCAATGTTATGTACACAACCTTATGCCGCAATGTGAAAAACATCGCCCAACATTGCAATGAGACGACCATTTCTCGACGTCACAATGTGAAAAATATAACCCACTTTCAAAATGTGACAACCCTATTCCAATTCCATAATGTGCTAAACAAAAACCCTACCTTGCAATGAACATAGCCCCAATCATAGCTTCGTCTTCATCGTCAAATTTTGACAAGCACAGTAACATAGCAATGTTATGAACTTAGTCGTATCTCAAGAATGTGACAAACATATCTTCGTCGTCGCAAAGTGACGAAAATTTACTATTGTCGCAATGTGACGTTGAACAAATATCCTAACATCAAATGTGAGAAACATTTCGAAATGTCAGAATATGAAAAACATATGCCTCCTCATCGCAATGTGACAAATATCCTAATGTCATAATGTGAGAAACATTTGTAAATGTCACAATATGACAAACATATGCCTCCTCATCATAATGTGAAACAAATATCATAATTTCATAATGTGAGAAACACTTGTAAATGTCGCAATATGGCAAACATAACCCATTGTCCCAATGTGACATACATAACCTAATGTCACAATGTGACAAACATAGCCCAACATTGCAATGAGATAATCATTCCTTGACATTGCAATGTGACAAACATGACCCACTATCAAAATGTAATAAACCTATTCTAATGCCATAGTGTGATAAGAAAAAATGTTATGTTGCAATGTGATGACCATAACCTTATGGTATGATGTGAGGAACAAAACT
>SNQJ01S0021578.1:182649-196943 GCA_010110895.2 Picea sitchensis
CATTAATAATTTAATATGTTACATTATATATTAATACAAATTAGTATTTTAATTTATATTTTAATAATGGATTACTTTAATAAGTTATGTATTACTATTTTATTTATGTATTATTATTCTAATCATTTATTGTATTTATTGATGTATGCAATGTATTATTAATGTATTACATTATTACATAACATTATAAGCTAAGGTAAATTAACACTTTATTTTATACATTATTATTATATATTACATTAATATATCAATATAATATGTTAATATATTTAATAAATAATTTATACTATTAGTGTAATAATACCTTAGCATTTTATAAATTAATAGTGTACTAATGTACAAATAAATTGATACATTAATGTATCAAAAAATTATTATGTTACTTTATACATTAATGTAAATTAACACTTTAATTTATATATTATATTAATACATTAATGATTGTACGAATCAATTGTAATCTTATATTTTGATGTATTAATACACTTTTATTGTATTAATAATTTAAGATGTTACATAATATATTAATGTTAATTAGTACTTTAATCTATATTTTAATATGGATTATTAAATACATTAAGGTTAAATTCGTCCGATTACTACTTTATTAATTAATGTATTAATATTTTAATAATTTATTATATTTATTGATATATGTAATGTGCTATTAATGTATTACATTATTATATTACATTATACACTAATGTAAATTAATACTTTATATTATACATTATTATTATATATTACATTAATATATTAATATATCATTAATATATATATATATATTAATTTACATGCCATGGCTTTTAAATTGCATGCATATATAATACAATGGAACCCAATTTACATGCCATGGCTTTTAAATTGCAGCATATATAATACAATGGAACCCAAGATAATTTAAACCACTCAGAATAAAACCAATAAGATCAAAACCCCAACACACCACCACCACATTGCATGGCATATATAATACAATGGAACCACATTGCATGGCATATTTAATGGCTTTTAAATTGCATGCATATATAATACAATGGAACCAAATTTACATGCCATGGCTTTTAAATTGCAGCATATATAATACAATGGAACCCAAGATAATTTAAACCACTCAGAATAAAACCAATAAGATCAAAACCCCAACACACCACCACCACACATTGTAAACACTAAAATTGATGAGGGGTTGGTTATATTACGAACCCTCGAGGAACAATTAAGGGAGACTAGAGAGTCTAATAGAGTGTCCTTTGCCACTTCTTTGGACATCATTGTGCAGTCCATTGCAAGTGCCCAAGGTAAATTGACCTCTATTTCTGATTATAGGTCATGAATGTATGAGTACTACAACATTGGCTTGGATGCATCATTTCCTAGCCCCACCACTAATGCAGTGGTAGAGGAAGCATGCTCATTGGGTGCACCATACATAAAGGTATGTATCACATTTGATAGATTCAGCATAGTCATTTCTTCATTTTATGACATCCTCAAATTTTTTATATGTTCTCTTATTTTTACAGGATTTGGCACCAAGCGATGTCGAGGATTGTCCATATGGGATGGAAAATCCACTAGTGTCATAGGTATTTTTATAGTCCAAAATTCCTTATATGTGCATACAAGACATTGACCCTCCCATTTGCATACTGTCCAAAATATTGTCAAGGCTTCCTTTTAAAAAACCATTTTTTAGATAATGTACGCACCCTATTGAGTTGATAGTTGAAATAATAGTCTGCGTACACACGCGTGTTGCATTCTATTTATCCCACATACACACACATGTTGCATGCTAGTTAGCCCATGTTTACCTCCAAAAATTTCAAAAAATATAAAATCACATGGAATTCGGCTGATTTTACGGGCTATGGAGGGTTTCCTAGCCATTTTACCCCTTGTAGACCGTCCCCAAACCGAATAACCATATTTTTCTCATATAAAAGTAGGTCTTGGGGAGTCATTTATAAACATGAAAAAGAGAAAAAGAAAACTCTACTAAAATCCCTTCCCTTTGTTAGCCCAATATTTGCATCCCATTCTGAGTTTTAGCCTTAACCTTCCCCTCCAGCCTTTCTCATTATGCAACCTTTCCTCCTTCCCTCGGTGATATGTTGGTTGCAATAAACTAATGTGGGATTGATGCACTTTGAGCCATGATAGAAGAGCCTGGACTAGGTTCATGGAGTGGTTGCCGACAAAGGTTGTAATCCTTTTTATCTTGAAATTTAATCAAATATTTCATCATTGTCCCAAAACCCTATGTTTACATGCTTTTATTAATTTACAAATTTATATCTATGTCTAAACTTTTAAAGAGATCATTAGAGATTGCATATGTTGTTGCATTGTATTCCTAACCTTTTGCAGGTCATCTTTGGGAGGAGATCCGTGATCTAGGAGGCGACAACAAGAGAAAGAGGTCTACACCAACCACAAGGACTAAAGGATCACACATTAACTCTCTTTCCTTTCAATCTCATCACTTTTTTATATGGTTTTTTGGTCGATTAAGGGTAGAACATTATTTTAAGGGAGTTATTTCTCTGCCATTACCTTAGACTGGGTATAGGGGGATTTTCCCCATAGAATAATTGGTGAATCCACTAGGGATTCTCTCTAGATTCTTAGTGGGATATCTTCGTTCAATTTTATTTTCAGTTTATTTCTGAGTATTATAAGTCAGGTTAGGTCTCTGGTCACCTTCCAAGTGCCTACCAACTTCCCCTGCCCAAGGTGTCTATCCAAACTCTTTCTTTTTTTGAAACTTGGCAGGGGTGTACATGCCCTATTCTTTGTACAACACACCTACATACGCATTTTTCATTATATACAACATGTGTACATACAGATTCTTCATTATATACATCTCACATACATATGCAGGCTGGTCGTGCACAACACACGTCTCTATGGTTTTGGAGAATATTTTCAAAATGTTTTCCTTTTATTTCAGAAAACTCGTGATTCCCAGGTCTTCTCGAGTTCCATAAGCTTATGTTGTTTGGGTTTTAGACAGTTTGCAGGCTTAGATTGTTTATGAAATAAAAAATAAATCCTCTTGTCTCTCTATGTTTCCAAGCATTTTTGGATTAATTTTAGCATCTTTTGTTAGTTCTGCAATTTGTTTTAGCATATTTTGTTAGTTCTGCAATTTCTTTTAACATCTTTCGTTAGTTCTTCTTTGATTGGAAGAAAATATAAAAAAAAAAAACCTAGTTTTTAGGTCTCTTTCTTTCTTTTCATTGTTATTTGAAAAAGAAAAAGAAATTATGATAGGGTTGTGTTTTTTTATCATCTTAAAATCATTTCAAAATAAAAAATAAGAAAGAAAATCCTTTCATTTTCTCTTTTGTTTCACTCGAAATTTGTGTTGTGTATTTTGCATGGAAAGAAGAAAAGAGTGCATCTTTATGTTTGAAGGATTGTTCATGCTTTTTGCTTGAAACTCTTTTTCAATTGTAGAATTAGTGTAAAGTATTATTTTCTAGTGTTCTAATTAGTTTCTTTTTCACAAGAGTCTCAGACAACATAAGTTGCACTTCCATTCCTTGAGTAAGAAAACCCCCTAAAACAAACACGCTAATATAAAATATATTAGTAACACTTTTTGTAGGGTTCACCAATAGCTTAGTCTAGGGCCTTGGATTAGGTGTGGAGAGGTAAACTCTCCAAGGCCAACCAAAACTTAACTTAGTTGTTTGTGCTAGGATGTGAAAAACCCACCTTGCAATTACTATATCCGGGAAGCTCATCTAACACGAGAGTCAAACACGAGGCCACATGGAGGATGGTGACGGAGATATCCACTCATGATCCTGACAAAGCATTTGGGAGAGTGTGTATTGGGGGTGAATCATGTAGCGTTACTCACCTGAATTGTATCAAACCTCTNACTTGGATTCGTCCAAGGTACTCTAGGAGTGATTCTTAACCTATTGCGTTTCAGGCCTTAAGAGGAACTCCGGGCTTAGTTTCCTTGGACATACACTCACCTAAATGTCGACTATACCCCCATGGATTTTTTTACAGTTTGGTGGCCTAGTTTCCATTATATAGGTTGACACATAGGTAACTGTGAGGGGTGTATCGTGGTACCTGAGGCAAATTATATACTCTCTGGGTGACACCCGAAGGTACCGTCGGTCGAAGGTCTGGGTAACTACTTCTCCTGGCCAGTCATTTTCCTTTTTGAATTCTTTGGACGATCAAGACTTCATCTTCCTGGGTCGAAATAATTCATAAGTGTGGTTTGTTTGGTTTGTATCTTTTTAGGCTTTTCTTCTTAGTGGTGTGCTCTAGGCTCCCTAGTTTTCCATAGTGAATTAGTCAGTCATTGCTTTGGATCTCTAACCTAAGGTGGTATATTTCCCATGTCACACACCCCACCCCTAAGTACCTTTTTAAGGGATGGGGTATAATTTTTTTTTCTTAACGTAATACCCATGGCCCAGTAATTACTGAAATATTTACTTTCTCTTTTCCTTCTTAGAAGTAGTTTAACACTAACTCAATAAATTACTCATATGATAATTATGAATAATTATATTATAACACAATGAGGATAATCTCTCCATAATATACTTAAGTTGATTAACCTTAATTAAGGTATATAATTCCATTCTCCATGCCACATTTTCACATAATTTAACATATATATATCTAAATATATGCATATTTATTTATTTACTTGGAAAAAGGATTAACTATATTCAACCACAAATTATCATTTTATTAATTATATTATAATATAATTGTATTTAATTGTATTATAATATAATTAATTTATATCAAAGGAGGCACTCAGGATTATCAATTCCCATTAATACCTAAGCCTTCGGAATTCGGCGAAGATTCCACATCAGGAATTTATGAACCCAAATCTCCCAAATACCAGAGTTCTAGAGAGGGTCTCACCTCTATTATGCCTTTATGCCAATACAAACAATTATATTACCATACAATATAATTGTGCATGTTTAACAATATTATTAGAAAGTGGGAAAAAAATAGGTTCAGCCTTCAATCGTTTTTCCCTTACACTCTATCTTCTCCAAACATCTCGGAGTCTCGAAGCTTTGAACTCCCGAAGCCCCGAACTCCTGAAGGGCCCATGCTTACACGTGACGTTGCATTAAATATTAAAATAAAAGGGAAAAATGTTGGTACTTTATCACATACCAATGCCATAATAAATTCATTTAATATATATATATATATATATATGGAAAAATGCGCCCAAGTTTATAAAGCCTCCAATATTTTATTAATATTTGAAATAAGGAAGAGNGGTCAACCCGCTTCGAATCTCCACCACATTCCTTATACTCCAATCTCCCGAAGTCCTGGAGTCTCGAAGCTCTAAAGTGACCCCACTGGCACACATTACCACACCATTTAATATTCAAAGGGGTTAGCTTCGTTTACGTGAAATCAATTTAATCAACCTTAAAATAATATAATATATTATTTTATATTTCTCGAAAATTATGCCCACGTTTTAAAATTCTCCAATATTATATTATTATTTGACATGAGAGAGAAAGAGAGAGAGAGAGAGAGAGAATTCTTCGGGTCAATCCCCTTTGACTCTCCACCGCGTTTCTCGTATTCCAATGTCTTGGAGTCTCGAAGTTCCAAAGTGACCCCACTTATACACCTTTCCACATTATTTAATAGTTTAAAAATGGCTGACGTCGTTCATGTGTAACCATTTTAATAAATATTATTATAATATAATATATTATATTATACCTCTCGGAATTCTCACCCAGGTTTAAACAATATCTAAGGTTATATTTAATATTCAATAATATAATGAAGGAAAGGATATTTGGGTCCATGCCTTCGGCTCCTCCACCCAATTTTTCATTCTCATATAACCCAAAGTCCCGAAGTTATGGAGTTCTGGAGGGGACCCACTTGTATTACATTGTGATTTAAATGCAATGTATTATTTCAGATTATAATATATATATATATATATAAAGGTGTATTATAAAAAATGCACATTAAACACAATAATATAATTATTTATATTTATTATGTATGGAAACTTATATAGGGAAAGGTAGGATTCGGGTATTCGACGACTTTGGCTTATGGAATCCCATCACCCAAACACCACGGAGCCCTGTTCTCTTTGGTCTTAGGTCTTTCACGCTCCATGGGATTTAACATACATTTTCAAAATAATAAAATAATATTACTATTAATAATAATAATAACCATAGTTATATAAACATATATACATATCGATTTAAATGAAAATTATTTTCTTTTGAAAAATAAGGAAAGGAAAAATATAGTTTTTTAGTCTTTATAAAGATATTAAATAAAAGTTTATATTCTAAGGAAATTTCTCCATCCTGGAAATTAAATATAATTATAATCTCTCCCTTATAGTGGGTAAATGAGTAAAACTTAATTTCCTTATTAATGTGCTTTACTACTCTTACTAAATTTGAGGGAAATGGTCCTAATACAAAGATTTACCTCCACAGTAAATTCGATATTTCTACCAGAATTTACTGCCCACCCAAATTTAAGGGGATTCTTCCCAAATTTAGGAGATTTAACATAATTTAAATATAAATGTTTATTTATTCTGCAAATGGAATGTTGAGAACCTTTGTATTTTATTTCATTTAGACCAATTTCATATTTATGTCCTAATTATTTTTCCTCAATAATTATTTATAGGGACTTTTAATGTTTTCCCATATTTGGGATTATTCCTAAAGTCCACACAGATCTAATATGTTCTAACTTTTTTGGCAAGGGATTTGAGAACATACTAAATGGAGCACTATTACACAGAAAAAATCACTCTCTCTTCTTTCAAAGGTGTTATAGATGTTTTAGCTATTCAGTCATTGAATCCCATCATGCATTAAACTATACAACACAATTAGCCACAACATCCACTACCATAATCCTCATTTTAGCACACAGATAGTTAGGAGATAAGAAATTAAATCAGAAGAGCTAACAACTAAAATATTCTCTTTATTCTCCTTAAATTTCTCAAGTCACTTTTGTCAAAAATTAAACTTACACAGTTCTAGAACACAATATAAAATTTTCTATGATCTAAACACTACAGAGACCTAACCAAGTATACTTATCTAGAAACCAGATAGTGATGCAACTTTTGAAAGGGGTGCCATTTTCCACCCAACCTTAGGCACAACAACTCTTGGATGCATTTACCACTGGCCACCCCCTAGCTAGATCATGATGCTCTGAGAGAGACTCTTCCTTCATTCAAAAACAACCAAGGACAGAGGCCACTCTCCTCCTCCCACAGGAACTTGGCAGATCAATTTTATCTCTACCAAGCAAGGGGGTATGTAATGAGTGCTTCCTCAATCACACATCTTCTCTGCAACCTTGTTTATCATCTTGGACTGAAAACGCTGCCAACAAATTCCTGTACCCAAAAAAAATTCTTTTTTCATTTATGTTTAGAATTAGAGAGTTGTGCATGCTCTCCTCTTCAGAAAATGGTCGCCAGAATCATTCCTCTATGTCCTCCGTACTCATAAAATGGCTCCTGGAATCAACTAACTGTCTCCTCTCTTCTCTGCTCTCCATTTTTCCTTGTCTCTTGGCTTCTTCAGTAATATTTTGCTGGGTCAAATCCCCCAAGGTGTGGGTCAGTCCAGAATCCCCTAGATGGGTACTTTTCTACCCATGCTTCTGAGACAAGATAGTTTTGGTACAACACCCATTGCTTTTCATAAATGTCAGAAGATGATAGTTCGTCTACGTACTCCCTCCATTAACCACAATTCTAGGAAAATGGGCAATCTGGATTTTTCTTGATTATTAAATTGGCAAGGGAAAATTTTCTCTTTTATTTCCTCTCATGTATCTTGATCTACCTTGGAAACCCCTTCATCATTTATGAAACACTTTCCTTTTTACATTAGTAGCATAAATATTTACACTACCCTTTTAAAAAAATATAGTTACATTTACAAGTTGGGGGAAACAGGGGTATTGCCATCCCATCACCCTTAAAGGAACACCTTCCTCGGTGTTCTTTGATGGTGTTCTTTGTATATCATCAACACCAATCATGTCTTCTTATTTCAGTTGCTTCAACAGTATTGTTCCTCTTTCTTGGTCCGGTCTTGGATAGAAGGTGCTTGGGCTGAGGTTGTAGTATCCTTCTATTCACCTTTTGAATAGATTGTGAAGAAGCTGAATTTTGTAGTATGAGATACTACCTTGAAACATTTTTTAGGTGGGAAATAAGTTGGAGCTACCTCTAGTATCCTATAGAGATGATCCCCCAAAGTAACAATGACACTACGGGGTCGAGACTCATAGATAGCATGGCGCTTCCACATATATGGTTGGCACAAGAGAACATCATAGACATCCAACAAGGAAAAATCACATAATACCTCATACTTGAAGGGTTGGATGTCATATGACAATCAACACTATTGGCTGACATGAAGATCTCGTCCCTAGTGAAGCCACCCAATGTTGTATGGTTGCAGGTGTGGTGTTGTCGACAATCCTAACTATTTGATAACCTCTGCTGAGATGAGGTTCTTATGGCTTCTGCTATCAACAATTAAATGCAGTGGGGTCCCCTTCACACACATCTGTGAATGAAAAATGATCCCCCCCTCTTCAGAATCTGTGGGTTTTCTCGGTTGAGTTGTTGTGGTCGTGACAATAGCAATGGGGTCTACGTTGATGATCTGTCGTCTATCAATATTTTCTGAATTAGATTTTGAATCAAGGTTCAAATCCTTGTATTTGATATTCAGCACCAATGACTATTTTGAATGACATTCATCGGTGTTGTGCCAAGGGATTTTGTGGAAATCACACCATTTTTCGGTGTCCTTCTTCGTCTTTATGTGACCCTTGTTTTCCTGTGCCTTGGACTGGTTTTAGGAGACTGTTTGTTAGGGTCATATTTATCATACTTTGGTTGTTGCAGATTTACATACCCAAACTCCCGTTTGTTCTGGTGCTTAAATTTCTGCGTGATTTTAACAACATATCGATAAGCAACACCAAGTGATTAGATGTCCAGAAAATCCATTTCAGTTTGAATGTATCTATGTAGAGCCCCACGGTATTTCAGAACAAAATGTCATTCGAAGTCTTTGATACCCAACTTGTTTCGTAAGGTATGGAAGTTATGGGTGAACTTCAGAACTTCTTGGCCCCTCTCTTGTCGCAGTGTGGTCCATCTCATGTACTCGTCCTCATAGTTGCCAACATGGAATATTGTTCCTTTACCGCATCCACAAAAAAATTCCAAGTGGGCTCGGCCCCATATATTCCAGACTCCTTTGTGGAACTTTTCTCCCAGTAAGTTTCCCACCAATGTTTGACATGGGGGAGATCCTTAAGTAGTGCAAAGGTGATCTTTTCCATTTTGGAGAAATTATGAACATAGAAATAACCTTCTAGCAAATTTAACCATTTTTCTAGGGCATCTACATCTATCTGTCCTTCAAATATGGGAATATCAAAATTAGATTGTACCTTGAAAGGAGAGGTGCCTCCAAAGTTGTTGCTTGATGAAGAAACGCCTATTGTTATTGGTAGGTGTTGAAGAATGTGGGAAAAATTCTCCATCATTTCGTTCCTCTGTCGCGTGAGAGCTTGCTCAAGCAACAAATTAATAGAATCATTTTCTCTATCATTTTTCTTTTCGTCCGCCATAGAGGGTTTCTTGGGAATGTGAGAGAGATTGTATTCAAGAGAGACAAGATCGAGGTCCAACTTTCTATACTCAGACCTTGTCGGGGACATGCACTGAAAAACGATCAAGAGCAGTCTCCTCTGACACCAGTGATACGAATTATTTTAGGCACGAAATGAGAGCGAATATACAATAAAGAAATGTATAGCGATATCTCAGATATCCAATAATATAAAATAAATGTATCAGATATGCAACAATAAACACAAAGATACAGTAATACACAATTTTCTATTAATGAGCAAAAATGTACAAAGACTATAAAAATACAGAGTGAAAGACTCGCTAGAATGGTGACAGCTTATCTCTAAGAAGATATCTGTCTGCTACTTGCATTCTCAAGAAGATGATTTTAAAATGAGGCTCCAAAGGCCTTTTTATCATAAAGAAAATCCAAAACCCTAACCCCAGAAGATGAAAATCCAATAGTTTTGTGGACCCCGTTTTGAGTAGTTTGGTGTATCAACTTCCCGGGGGCGTAACTTTGGCATACCATATATGTTTGGGGTGCATGATAACTTGTTAGAAAGGTATCGTAGAGGAGATTCATTTTGGAGGCTCAATTAGAGACATCGATTATCATTGAGAAGATCGATCTAGAAAAACCTTCATTTAGGCCCTCAAAATGGCCCCAGAAGTTAAAAACTACTAAATATAGTAAATTTCGAAAATTGCTAGAAAACTATTTTTAGCCAGATGGAAAAGGTGGGTGGCCACCGATATCCACCTGGATCAATCCTCCCTCCTTAGGAAGAAATGGTATCCATTGCGTTGAGTTCCCGGGGGAGAGGGGAAAACAATTGACTCTTGGTGCGTTGCTTGCCTTGCTGGAGACATTTTGTTGTGGAAGGACTTCATAAACCTGTTGCTGTCATGGTTGAATTTGTTTAACCAGTCGGGCTACATGATATGTCTGGGTGCAGAAGGAATATTTTTTATTTGTTTCATTTGTTTCAACCTGCTTCTGTTGGATAGAAGGTGCTTAGGTTGAGGTTGTAGTGGTTGCAGTATCCTTCTGTTCATCTTTTGAACATATTATGAAGAAGTTGAATTTTGTAGTATAAGATACTACCTTGTGACATTGTTTAGATGGGACAATAGTTGAAACTACCTCTGGTATCCTGTAGAGATGACCCCCCAGAGTATCAATGAAACTATGAGGTCGAGACTCATAGATATCACATGATAGAGACTCGAGACTCATTGAGAATATTTATCCTGAAAAACCTTCATTTATGCCCTCAAACTGGCCCCGCAAGATAAAAACTGCTAAAATTAGTAAATTGCCAAAATTGCCAAAAAATTGTTTTGAGCGAGATGGAAAAGGTGGGCGGCCACCGATATCCATCTGGATCAAGTTCTTAGAAAAATCAACCACTGATAACACAATACTAATAGGAAATGTATTTTTACATATTCTAAAATGCTCATCTTACCATCGAGCCACATGGACATGTTAAACATAATGTCATGTATTTTCGACGAAGTCCTTCATGAAGTCACAAACTCGTACATGGAAAGTAACCAATTGTATCTTTTTTCTTTCCTGTCCTCCATCAATATCATATGTCACATATTTAAATCTTTGCAAGGAAACCTCATTCCTCCCCAATTCATACCCATCGCTTGCATGGATGCACTTTCTTAGTAATTTCATTCCACTGCACCTGGGGCATGTCCCATCTAAGCATGATTTTTTATTAAATGTAAAACCATCTGGCCTTGTACACAAGATATTGTGAATAAAGTATCTAGATGAAAATGACGACAATACAGCTAGGAATTCCTGCAAAAGGGTGTTATGAAAAACAAGAAAAATATATATGCGTGTCATAATAATAACTATACTCAATGTGATATCTACAACAACACGTGTTACAAATTGTGTTTATTCGAACATACCAAGGCTTGCATTTATGGAAATATCTTTGACCTAAGTTAAGTGCACTATGTACTATTTTGAATCTCTCATACAGTTATGTCTGTATAATGTCAAGAAAGTGTTTAATATGGGGTTCACAGTCCCTAGATCCCCTTCTCAATTTTAGTACATCTTTTTGGTTGGAAGAAGGCCTTTTGTTCTCATACCAAAAATATTGAACTAGTCCCTTAACTGCTCCAATTAACTTCATTTTAGAATGAGGTATCCTTCCAGTGAAGGCCCACAAATCTATTGGGTGACATGTGTCAAGGCTATCTCGTCTATGAGAATACCCACAAAAGTCTCTATGAATCTAACAAGAACACTAAAATAAGTAAAACTTGTTTGTGCGGTTTGTTTTTGTGAGAAGTTGTCGCGGATTTTTCCATCCATGAGATAGATGAGGTGGGGTGTGCTTGGCACCAAACGATTCCCAATAGGAACACACGTGCATTCCTAGAACGCATGTGCACTAAAGCATGTGTGCATTCTAGGAATGAGCATGTTCCTGCTAAGCATAAACGACCAACAACTACAACTCAGTCAAGTCATAGGAGCATGTGCACGCTCTTAATGCAACAAATATAGCATTTAATATAAACCAAATATATTTATGAATAACTATGTATAGGTTTGTGGGGACAACTAAGGCATAAGGGGTTAGGATTGAAAGTGTTTTCAAGGATAGAGCAGTGGTTAAAGAACCAATATGTGGGTGATGTGGGTGCAAGGGTTGTACACAAGGTATATTCATAGTGCACACATGGCCCAAGTGAAGAGAGGGTTAAGGATTGATTATAAGTTATGCCCAGGTTTAGATGGAGCTAGGGGGGTCTATATCATGGTCTACGTCAAGCTCTAGGTCAATGTCTAAATCTAGATCTAGCACTATGTGGTGGTCTAGGTCATGGTCTACGTCAAGCTCTAGGTCATCCTCTAAATCTAGCTCTATCTCTATGTAGTGGTCTAGGTCATGGTCTAGGTCTATATCATGATCTATGTCATGGTCATCTTATAGGTATAGGTCATGCTCCAAGTTATTCCTTGTCTAGGTCTTTGTATGTCTAGGTTTAGGTCTAGTTCTTAACATGTCTAGGTCAAGGCCATTTCTTTCCTTGTGATGTAGGGAGGAGGTATGCAGAGAGAGGAAGAAAGAGAGTGTGAGAGGGGGAAAGGGGAAGAAAAAGAGATTGAGGGACATGGAGGTGGGGGGAGGGGCGGGGTATAGAGTGAGATTATGGGGGGTAGAGAGTGAGAGTATGGGGGGTCTATGTCTTGGTCTATATCAAGCTCTAGGTCATCATCTAACTATATATCTAGCTCTATGTCATGGTCTAGGTCATGGTCTACATCAAGCTCTAGGTCATCGTCTTAATCTAGCTCTAGCTCTATGTCATGGTCTAGGTCATGGTATAGATCTATGTCATGGTCTATATCATAGTCATCATATAGGTCTAGGTCATGCTCTGGGTCTTGCCATGTCTATGTATTTCTATGTCTGGGTCTTGACATGTTTAGGTCAAGGCCATTTATTTCCTTGCGATGTAGGGAGGGGGGATGCAGAGAGAGGAAGAAAGAGAGTATGAGAGGGGGAGAGTGGAAGAAAAAGAGAGTGAGGGACAGGGAGACATAGAGTGGGGGTAGATAGTGAGAGAGTGAGAGGAAGGGGGTAAAAAGAGGGAAGGGGCTTAGACAGATGAAAATATATCAAGGTGGGAAGAGTAGGGATAAGTATGGAAGAGAGGGGGATACAAGGAGAGAGAGAGTGGTGGTTAGATGCAAGAGGTAAAGATATAATGGGATAGAGATGGATTGTTTGAGAGTGTGATAGGGTGGGAGATAAAGATCAAGAGGGTAGATTAGAGAGAGAGAGAGGTGGGAGAGAGAGTGAGAGTGAGATTAACAACAAAGAGAGTGAGAACAAGGTGGTAGATGTTGGAGAAAAAGAGGGTAGATATAGTGGGAGGGAGTGAGAAAGGATAAGAGAACAGAGAGAGAGAGAGGAGGATACATGGATGGGGGAGAGAGAGAGCGAGAGAGTCAAAGAGGTGAGATATAGAGAGGGATTCAAACATTTATTGTGAATAAAGAATATCTAATCAACTATAAGATTATGCTTATATTAATATAGAAAAACAGAATAAATGTACCATAATCATCATTAAATCACGTGAGATTATTATTAAATCGTAGGTGAACGGTCATATCCATAAAATATCATTATAAAACAAGAGGTATAGTCATACTGCACTTAGGGTTGGGTGTGCATGGGGTTAATGGTAGAGTATAGGCTATGTGTAGGTTTAGATGGAGCTATGGGGGTCTAGGTGATGTTCTAGGTCTAGTTCATGGTCTAGATCATGGTAATCTTCATATAAGTACTCGTATAAGTAATCCATTGGAAGAAGAACAAAATATTAACACTCACCTTACAGACGAGGCTACATTTCTTTGTTTCAAATATCCTTTATTCATTGTGAGACATGCCTCGCCTTTAGATGGACAGAGAGATAGGGAGGTAGAACTAGGGGAAAAGAGAAGGAGGCAAAGAGGGAGAGAGTGTGAGAGTGAGACTAAAAAAAAGGAGAGAGAGAGAGAGATTGACTGTGAGAGGAAGGGAGGAGATAGAGG
>SNQJ01S0021578.1:217933-237522 GCA_010110895.2 Picea sitchensis
GAGTCAAACACACATGGGAAGAGAAGGAAATTCGTAAGGGAAAGAGAGCATTTTTTTCAACCAATTGTTTGGGACAAGAAGGGAGAGTAGAGTGTTGGAGATTGGAGGAAGACATAGTTGGCATGTGTGGTAGTTGTTTGAAGTTGCAAATGCATGAATAAGTAGGATGTTACACATGTAGAGTGAAATTTATGGTTAAAATTTTTCTATAGAGAAGTGGCTTGTTGTTGTGATTTTTCTTGTTACAGCTGATATCCCTAGAGTTCCAAACAAGAGGGAGTCATAGCCAATATGTGATGGAGCCATGGAGAGAAGTGGGAATACCATAGGGACTATGTGCAGTGAAGGAGGATCACATTCCTTGGATTGTTTAGGTTGAGGGGAAGAAAGATTGAGGATTGGGATAGCTGTAGAAAAATTAGCTTGTTGTGGGTTGTGTTGGGTTGTGAGTGGATAATGGAGATGTAATGTCCCCTATCCCATATGAGGGACATTACAGTGCGAAATAATCACAAATTACTAAATTTTTGTTAACCAATTCAATTCATTTACAATTAACTAATTTCCTGTAGCTTTCAACTACGAATTAAAACATATTTAGCCATTGTCTCTTACCATAAAATAGATGCATATACAACATGATAAACACACACTTGAATGCAATAAATAGTTCATTACAACAACACATTTATCATTCTCATTACAAAGATCATGCACAATAATTTAGCTCATAAATACAAGACAAAAAATAGATAAACACTTATCTTTTAACAATGGTTGTGCAACTAGTTTCTTGGGACGAATGATACACCAAACCATATAATTAATGCTCCAAATATTAACAAAAAATCACCCCCGAGTTGAGGCTAACAATCCACAAAATAGGGTGGTCTCTCACTGTACATTCACAACTCAGAAAAACTCACAACCCATTGATATCTTCCTACAACTAACCTGATTTTCCACCATCTCTCTTCCTCTTGACCTACCCAACCCAAGGAATGTACCCCCTCACTTATCTCAGTCTGTTGGGCATCCCATTCATTTATCAGGGTCTCTCTGACACAAGTAACCAGGAATATCTTAGTTGAGAACTCAAGGGAACTTGCTTCTAGGAAAAATACCAACAAACCAACAACAAAACTTTGTTGTTACAGTGAAACTCACCCAAGAATTGACTCTTCAGGCTTGACAACCTGGCTCTTCATTTTTCTAACCCAAATTCACTCCAAATACACTCCAACATTCTCTAGAATTTTCTCTCCATGGATGCATCATCTCCAAGCTCTATTTTCTGCTCTCTACTTGCTCCCTATGAAAAAAAACTCAATGTGTTCGAAACTATTGTCCCAACCCATACAAATTTCCTTTGGCTTGCCTTTCTTGACTCACACTCTTCCCCAACATGATTGTACTCAACCCCCATGTTCCCAATAACTTTTGGATGTGACCACTCACACCCAGCCACCCACCCACCCTCTTACATGTATTCAATGATTGTCTTTGGGAACACTCAATAAAAAATTAGAAGGTTCATATACCAATAGAAAATTTAGGAAGAAATGGGTTGAATTAATATACATGGGTAATTCCCCCTTGGACCCCCTCTTGGCCATTCTCTTAGATTATCCCCTCTCTTGTGTATTAATTCATCCACCATCTCTGTCCATGTCCCCTTAGTAGCTGCCATCACATTTTATTATTAAAACATAGAAATAAAATTTACATATTACATCATTTGGTCGTAGCCACATATTATATATAAATCAAACATTAATTAAACTAGGGATTATAGTGGGGATGTTACATTCCCCCTCTCCTACAATTTTATGTCATCCTTTGTTAGGGACCTAACTTCCCTAACCCCTTACGTAGGTGGAATAACATAACTCCATGTAATAAAGGCCAATATTAATAAGGCCTATCAGTAAGGAAGAATAAGTCAAATGTAAGAAGACCTAATAAAAGCTTCTGCTTCTAGAAGGATCTTCCTCTAGATTATTCTTTTGGATAGATATATTTAGTATAAATAGGAGTAGAGGGTATGAGAAATGTTTTCTGGGAGATTATTGTAATAGAGCTCTTCTCTGCTAGAGGCTGCCCCCTTGAAGAGGCAAGTGAACATTGCTATCATTAATCAAGGTTATATTTCTGGTGTTATTATGGTATTATTATGGTATTGTTCTGGTTATATCATTGTTGTTTTGCCATTTCTAGATAAAATATGTATGTTCTACATACTACTTTATATTTGGAATACTACAAGTGGTATCAAAGAAATTTCCCTGGCAAAAAATTGTGGGTTATTTATTTTCAAGATAGAGATGTATTCTGACATATTAAATCTATAGAGATTCGTTGTTTAGTGCATAAATCCGCAGTCGGGGAAGCATACACGCATGGAATACAAGTGTTTTTTAAGAGTACATATGTTGGCCACCCTTGTAACCCTTGTTGGTACCCCAACGAGTGGTAGTGCATCAGAAAACACTTGTATACGGATTGACCTAGATATCCTTAAGCTCTCCATAGATAAATTGATCACCTGCCTAACTTCTATAGTACCACCGAGAACAACACTTAGGAAGATATTCTCTAGTACATGGGTAGTTGGGTAGTATGACTAAGGGCACGATCTAGCCTCCTTAGTTGGTGCCTTGAGATATTGGGTCAAGTACTACTGTTGGACCCCGCATGTATATCAAAGAGCTATAACACAAGGGAAACCCTTGTCTATAGAAAACCTGAATACCCTACCCCTTGGGAAGTAATAAAAAATAGAACAGACAAGATCTCTTTCCGCACAACTGTGCCTTCTACATTCTGGTTGCGAAATTACTACACATTTCTTCCTGTTAAGTATTTGGGAATTTTTTCACTGCAGTATTATTCATCCTAGAGTATAACTCCACATGAGTTTAAAAAAAAGTATAGTGGTCCCACCGACACACTTATTTGGAACCTATACCATTGGTTTCCTCTCTTCACCCTGAGTCCAGTGATACCTATCATTTTTAACACAATTTGTTTTATGGACCCGACCCTTCTATGGCACCCTTGTTTGGCCCCTATCCCATTGGATCCCACTTTTCACCCTGATTGCAGTGGTACCTATCATTTGACACCCTTATTCTCAGTGGTCCCACCCACCCCTCCAGGCCCCTTGTGTTTCCCCTATACCATTTTCCTACCCATTTTTCCAAATGGCCAACATTCGAGCCCAAGAACTCAATACCTTGGTTGCTGACAACCACCAAAACAAGGAATACATCAAGAATATCAATGTCAACCGTAGCTCAATCAATTTATCTCTTCATACCCTCCAGGGCCAATGTGCCCACGTCAAATACCTCAAAGACCTCAAAGCCACCCTTGAACACTTCATGGGTTGTTACTAGAACCATTCCTCTTCTGAACATCCATCTTATCAAGATGACCATGACTCTCCCCATTACCAAGGTCCTCATACTACCCAATTTTCTCGAGAACTTTGACCTCCTAGAATTGAGGTGAACAAATTTGATGGATCAGATCGCATAGGCCGGGTCACCCAAATGGAAAATTATTTCTCTTTGCATGGAATTACTAATGATTTAGCCAAGATTTGTTATGGTTTTCTACATCTGGATCTGGAACGATGGAAATGGTGGCAATGGAAAAAAAAGTCCTACCAACGGTATGTTTCTTGGACACAGTTTGAGGAAGAAATTTATGACCACTTTGACTCTGACACCCACCATTTAGGATGTTTGACCAACTTGAAGCAGTCTGGGATAATGGAAGACTTTATTTCTGCATTTGAGCACTTGGATTTAAGAATGGAGGGCATGTCAGATGTTTTATTTAGGGAATTATTTATCAGTGGCCTCAAAGATGAAATCCGTGCCCATGCTCTCATGGCACACCCCCAGACTTGGTTGGAAGCTACTCAACGATCCAAGGAAGCACAATAGATTCTATCCTCCCATATCCACAAACCCTCCTTTCCTCCTCGCCCTAAACCCACCAATTATTCCCCTCCCGCAACTCCCATCAAGATCCAGAAATTAACTAGGGATGAAATGGCTGAACGCCAACTCAAGGGTCTTTGTTATGACTCTGATGACAAATATTTTCCAAGGAACAAGTGTAAGGAACATAATCTTTTTATGAGTGTGAATGAGTATATTTCTGAAGAAGAGGTTGTTGTTCCACCTATGGAGGAACTACCTCTTCTATCTGATATGACCAAACCCTCTGATCCACCAGAAGTTGACCTGGTGATTTCACTTAATTCTCTCACTAGCTTCTTTGCTCCCTAGACTCTCAAATTAATTGGTTACATTAAAAATAGGAAATTCATCATCCTTGTGGACAGTGGCATCACCATAATTTTATTCATTGTCACATTTCCCAAGAAGTTAATTGTTACATATGCTCTGTGAATAATTTTCAACTCATGATTTCCAATGGCGATTCCATGAAATGTGGGGGACGATGTGAAAATGTGTGACCCCAAATTGGTCATTGTCACCTGAAATCACATATTTTTTCTATAGACCTGGGTTTTTGTGACATTGTTCTTGGTGTTGAATGGTTACGCACTCTAGGCCCCATTCTTGTGGATTTTAAGAACTTAACCATGCAATTCCAACAGGAGGGACAACAATATACATTCCAAGGAATCACAACAGGATCCCCTGAGATCATCAATTCCCATCACATGGAAATTCTCCTCAAAAAAGGTCATTCGGGAATTATATCCCAACTCCACTCCATTCATGATATTGAGACACCTTCTATGCATCTCGACCTCCAATCTATCCTCTCCCACCACCAAGTTTTTTTTACCAGTCCTAAAGAACTTCCCCCTTCTCGTGGAGTCGATGATCATTCCATCCCTCTCATACAAGGTAGTCTTCCTCCCAATGTTTGACCTTATCGTCATCCCTTTTCCCAAAAGAATGAAATCCAAAAAATTATTCATGAATTGCTAGAAGTGGGTGTTATCCATCCCAGTACCAGTCCTTATTCTTCCCCTGTTGTCATGGTACTCAAGAAATAAGGTACTTGGAGCACATGTCATGATTTCCATGCCATCAACAATCTCACAATCAAAGACAAATTCCCCATTCCTATCATTGATGACCTCTTGGATGAATTGAGTGGTGCTCAGTACTTCACCAAACTATATCTATGTTCTGGCTACCACTAGATCTGTATGAAAGAAGAAGACATTCCCAAGATTTCATTTCAAACTCATGAGGGTCACTATGAATTCTTGGTAATGCCCTTTGGCTTGTGTAATTATCCCTCCACTTTCCAAAGTCTTATGAATCATGTCTTCCTCCCTTTTCTCCGTCATTTTGTCTTAGTTTTATTTGATGATATTGTTATCTATAGTAAAAATTTTCCATCCCATCTCTCCCATGTGAATCAAATTCTCCATCTACTCTCTAAGCACCAACTTTTCCTCAAATAATCTATATGTTCCTTTGGTGCCTCAGAAGTGGAATACCTGGGTCATATTGTCTGCAAGGATGGTGTCTGAGTGTATCCTAATAAAATTGAATCTATGTAGGATTGGCCTCGCCCTAAAACTATGAATATCTTGCATGGTTTTCTGGTTTTAATGGGCTATTATAGGTAGTTTGTTCAGAATTATGGAAAAATTACGCCTCCTCTTACTTATCTCCTTAAAAAGAATGCTTTCATTTGGACTTCAGCTGCAGATCATGCCTTCCAATCCTTCAAAGATGTTATGTGCTTGACCCATATCCTAACACTTCCATACTTCACAAAAACATTTGTATTGGAATGTGATGCTTTCGGGAAAGGAATTGGGGTTGTCCTCATGCAATATGCCAGGCCTTTGGCCTTCACTAGAAAAAAAAATTCATAGCGACATTTGGTCCAATCCATTTATGAAAAGGAAATGTTAGCTATTCTTTATGCCCTAGATCTCTGGTGTCCTTGTTTATTGGGTCGATGCTTCCAAATAAAAACTAATCATCAGAGTCTCAAGTATTTTTTGGAACAACGAATTTCATCACTGGCGCAACAAAAAATGGTGACCAAGATATTTTTCTATTATTATGAGATCATTTACAAGAAGGGAAAGGAAAATGTAGTGGTCGATGATATTTCCTGGAAATATGAAGAATACGGGTCCCTTTTCTCCCTCTCCTTCATTGTATCAGATTGGGTCCAAGTTGTTTGTCAGGAATGGTTGTAAGGCCCCAAAATTTCTGGCATGATCCACCAATTGCAACACAATTCTTTAGGTTCTTCAGGGTAAACTTGGCACAATGAAGAGCTTTGCTACAAAGGCCATTTGTATTTATGCAAGCAATCAAAACTTAAATCTGCAATGATTTCTGAACTTCATGCCTCACCCACAACCAGGCATTCAGGGTTTACCAAAACCTATGAATGGGTCAAACATTCCTTTTTCTGCGATGGTATGAAACATGATGTCTGCACCTTTGTGGCTGAATGTGAGGTCTGCCAACGCAACATAGGAGAAACTACCAAAGCTCCGGACACACTCCAATCACTTCTTATTCCCCCTGCTATTTGGCGAGATATTTCTATGGATTTCATTGTGGGCTTACCTAAATCGAGAAATAAGTTAGTCATCATGGTGGTCATAGATCGTCTCTCCACATATGCTCATTTTTTTTCTCTTCAACACCCATTCATCGCCTCCAAAGTGGCTCAAATCTTCATGGATAATATCTTCAAGCTTCATGGCATGCGTAATTCTATTGTCTCTAATAGAGATCCCACTTTCACCAACAATTTTTGGCAAGAATTGTTCAAGCTATAGAGAACCCAATTGCATCTCATCACCGCCTATCCACCCCATATGGATGGCCAGACTGAAGTTTCCAACAAGTGTTTGGAAACATATTTTAGGTGTTTTTCATCTGAGAGGAAAAATCAGTGGGCTCAATGGTTACCACTAGCTGAATGGTGGTACAACACATCTTACCATAAAACTACTCGCATGACTCCTTTTGAAGTAGTCTATGGACAAAATCCCCCATCGCTTCTCTCACATATGCTAGCGGTCTCGAAGGTTCAGGAGGTTGACAAAAATCTTACAGTCTGAGAGGCTATTGTTTGTTCCCTCAAAGACAATTTGGTCATGGCTCAGAATCACATGAAGAAACAAGAAGATCAAGGTTGTTCCAAATGAAAATTTGCTGAAGGGGACCAAGTGTTTCTTCAACTACAACCTTATAAGTAGACTTCACTCAAAGTTGAACACTGTCAAAAAATTGGTCCCAAATTTTATGGTCCTTATACAGTTCTCAAGCGTGTGGGATTGGTGGAATATCAGTTAGCTCTACCCAGTCAGTCGAAGATCCATCATGTTTTTCATGTTTCCCGCTTAAAGAAGGTGATTAGAACTAAGGAACCAAGTATATAAACGAATTGTAACATATCTTTTGTATGATAGATAATAGATATTTATTTACTTAAGTATTTTATTAAATTAATCTATACAAGTTAAAAGTTAGAGAGAGTTTTTTGTTTTCTAAACAAAAGTTATTTTTATCAAGAGATTAAATAAATTTCTTACGTTTATTTCATTGGCATCCCTTGAATCTTCAAATAAAGGATATAAAGTATTTAACCAAAGGTAACTCGTTAAATTAATTAATAAAAAATATAACAATGAATATATTTGGTTGATCAATTTTTTCACCACGCTGACTTGCAATTTAGTCTTATTTCTTAAAATAAAATTGATATAACTATCATACCCCCGAACCGGGGGAAAGGAAACGCCGAAAAGAATAATATAGTTTTTTTTTAAGTTTTTTTTTATAAGTATATTATTTCATGAGTAGCATTGTAATGGTATATTAATTATGAGTAGAAAAATGATTTGTTGCAAGGTGTTTAGTTTAAAGTATGATTGATAGGTATTTGGTAGTAAATATTTGAAACTATTTCATATCATGTATAGAAGTATGGACCAAGTCAAATAGGTCATGTATAGAAGTATGAGTACAACATAGAAAATCTAGAAGGTATGAAACAAAGAAGATAAACGCACATATTCTTGTTTTCGTAGTGAGACATAAGAAACATCAATATTCCAATCTATTGTTCAATACATTTCTCTTAAAATTCATTTGGACTCTTCCCCCAATTTCACCGCATTGATGCCAACACAAGAGTATTGTGATAGAACAACAAAGTATGTAGAATTTGGCTTGTTGTTCCTTCGCCCGAGCCGTGCATCGCTTGCCTAAGCCATGATCTGTCGGAGCCTTTGGCGGTGACTTTGGTGGCGACGTGTCATGTATCCATAAGCTATGGATAGACGACAAAAATGCGAGAGTGAACTCCCCTAAAAAAACGCCTTAGGCGTAGTAATAAAACTTTACTTTAAATTCACGCGGGCAAACGATCTTTGTAGTGGCAAGGTACATAAGGGAACCAAGTCAAGAGCCACTTTGAAGGTGGATAGAGGATGATCATGGAGCAAAAGACATCAAGAGTTAGGTCAAGTCAATGAGCCACTTTGAAGGTGGATAGAGGATGATCATGGAGCAAAAGACATCAAGAGTAAAGTCATGATAATAGGTTATTTGCATGAATAGAATTTGTGTAGGAAAGATAAAACTCTATCTCATAATCATTTAAAATGGTTAAAATTTGTATATATGATAAATAACCTTAAAACATCCTTAAACAACTAGCCACGATACAACCCGAGTGGGCCTAATGGTTAAGAACATGTGTTTCCTCTTAAGAGGTCACAAGTTCAAATCTAGAGGGAGGTAGGATATGTATACCTTTGTATTATTTGCTAGATCAGATTTAGAGGAGATTAAAATTTTCAAAGCCATTTTTAATAAAGCATGTAATTCTCCACCTTTATATTAGTATGAGTGAACTATACAAAATGTTTAAATTTTTTAATGTAATTGTTTTTTAAGATTTGATTAAAAAAAATGATATTACATCAACTTTATTAATCTATTTATAAAATATTTCATTAATATTTTTAATATTTGAAAAAAAATGTATTAACAATAAATTATTAAATTTTTTATAAAATTTAAATAATTTTTTTATAATGGGTATCATTAATTGAAAAATCTAAAACAATAATCACTTTTGAAAAAAAAATGTATTAACAATAAATTATTAAATTTTTTATAAAATTTAAATAATTTTTTTATAACGAGTATCATTAATTGAAAAATGTAAAACAATATTCACTTTTTTAAATAAAAAGGAAAATAAAAACGTAACTAATTAAAAAATAAAGCAAACAAAACAACATCCTTCAATAAAAATTAAAAGTAAATAATTAAAAAGTAAACAAAATAAAAAAAAAATTGAAAAGGTAAGTTTTTTTGGGATATTTTCAATTTAATTTTCTTGAAATTGGATAAGAAATTGTTGGATCTACAAATTTGAGTGGTTAGTTATGTATAATATAAGTGTTTGAGCGAAATACAATTGAAATAACAAAAAATTGTAATTTCATATAGATTTATGTCATCAAATTCCAACCAAAAAAACAAGCTATAAAACTGTTAAACAAAACCAAAATATAATCATATTAACTTAATGTAAAATACAATTTAAATAACAAAAAATTATAATTTCATACAGATTTATTTCATCAAATTCCAGCAAAAAGAACAAGCTATAAATCTATTAAACAAAACCAAAAAATAATCATATTAACTTAAAAACCTTTAATAATAGTAAACAATTAAATTAATTTTATATCCAAAATATATGTTAAGCCATTCTAATTATGTGGCTTTGTATGAACGCTTTTTCATTCTAATTATGTGGCTTTGTATGAACGCTTTTTCTTGGTCTCTCTAGGAATGATCTTGTCCACATTCAAGCCTGACTTTTATAATAATTTTGATTTGGATAGCATCGAGTCGCTTTCAAAGTCACGAACAAAAAGTCTTTCCATGGGAGAAAATTAAAATATGTATTTTATATTATTTGATTGGGAAAGCATCGAGTCGCCTTGAAAGTCACCCATCCAAAGTCCTTTCCAAGGAAGAAAATAATTAATATTTATCCATCAAACACCTACGACACGCACCATCTCAATATTGGAATCCAAATTTGATTTGAATGGCATCTAGTAGCCTTGAAAGTTATCCATCATAATTTTTTTATTTTTTATAAAAGAGAATAATCTGTTTCCATTCATCAATACCCATTCTATAAAAAAAAATAAACCTTTCCCGTCCCTTTCAATGAGATTAAATTTATCCTAAAAATAATTAAAAAAATATAAACTTTTGAAATTACGAATAGCCTTGAAAGTTATCCATCATAATTTTTTTTATAAAAGAAAATAATCAATTTCCATTCATCAAATATCAATTCTATAAAAATTGAACCTTTCCCGTCCCTTTCAACAATGAGATTAAATTCATCCTAAAAAGTAATTAAAAAAATATAATCTTTTGAAATCACGAACAACAAATCATGACAAGTATCATAAAATAACAAAAAGAGTTAAATTACTAATAACTTATTATTATCTCTATTAACAATGTTTGGTTGATCAATGGGGTGGGTTGGTTCATCACACAATATTTGTTTTTGGTATCTAAAGACTAAAATAATCTCTATTCTAGTTGATTTTTATATTTTCTTTGATAAGGTGTATCTTCCTACAGTGTACCCTTTCATAGCATTAAATTCATTACATAGCTTACACCTAAATAAATATTGTATCACCGTATAGGTGTATACACCATTTTATGTGTCACTTAATGAAAGCTTCCTAAAGAAGCTTAGACACCTTGTCTTTGTGAACCGTCGTTTGAATTCATGTGTTATGAGCTTTGTCGATTCTTGTCAATAGGGGAATTGACATCACATTTAGTTTACATACTTTATTTTTTTTAATGTCACATTCACCATGATTTTTTTTTCTTTGTTATTGTTGCCTATGACGCTTCCCTAATATTAAAATACTAGACAAACACTTAGTCAATAACAAGATTTCAACCTCCAATAGTCATTCAACAATAATGCATGTTAACCCAAGCATTCACCTGGAACTATGAGCAAAAATAAAAAATGACTAAGATCTGAATAATTTAGCGGCGAAGATAACAATGAACAATAGACAAAATATCACCACAATTGACACTAGATATCTTGGTAATGACCCTCGAAACACCTCGAAGGGAAAACCATTCAAGGAGAGTTCTTCTTATTTAGATCGCAGGAAAATTCTAAGTTTACAACAACAATAGTTTTCAGCAAACAAATACACAGTACTTACCTCATAACTTGTGCATATAGTCCACCTCGAAAAATGTGTCAAAGACCACAAAAGTCAAACAAGACTTTTGTCTCGAAATCTATGCCCATATTTTTGTTGTACCTCCTTCCTGGAAGCAAAACAATCCTCGATATCTATACACAACTACAATACCTTCATATACGGACTGTATGTCCTTCAACAAAAAACAACGCCTTGAAATATCTGTATTACTCAACCTCGATTTCTATGCATAAACTATTGTACGGACCTCTCCAAATCTGTATTGTATGGTCCCTTTTAGTGTTGTATGGACATGTATTAAATGTTGATCTCTTCTCCTTGGGATACGTGTTAATCCACCTTTCTACTCCTCTCTTTTTGTTCAGCTCAAACTCTCTTGGTAAATGTGTTTCTTCACATTCCCTCTAACCTCTCCTTGAAAAATGCACCCCACATTCTCTTGGTAAATGTGTCTCTTCACATTCCCTCTAACCTCTCTTGGTAAATGTGTCTCTTCACATTCTCTCAACAACTCCTTTTATTTACTCATTAATGAGTAACTGCTCTAACCCTAGATCTCCAAAGAGATAGACGATCAAGATTAAATATTTCCCTCTTGAGATCAAGAGTTGTGACTTAATCTTTCGTTGAGTTCACTTAAATAATTTAAGTGACCCAAAATTTATAAAGTCACTTTTACTCATTAAATAAAAAGGATGCAACTTAACTTTATGAAATTACTTTATAAATTCAAGTCACTAGAGAGAGACTTTTGCTCAATCACTTCTACATGTTGGGCACCGCCAATGTAGAAGTACCTTTGAGCTACAAAAATTAACACTCCCTCTTAGCAGGGGAGGTTCTTCTAGAACCTCCACCAGAATCTGCCTACAACCTCATCATCTCATATGTTCTTGTAGATACTCCCTTTGAATTAGAATCCTCTACTCCCTCTAAACCAGAAGCCATTGTTGCTACATGCGTTGAACTATGATATTGAGACATGTCCATCCAAGGCATGCTCCTATGAGTCTTCTCACTCCTTTGAGCATCCAACTGTGTCATTTCATACCAGTTGAGTCCTCTAAGATGATTGGAAGAAGCTTGAGTCCTTGGTATCAACTCACTCTTCCGAGCAACCTTATCACTCTTGAACACTGACACAGATTTTGAATCCAAAAATCCATTGGATCCAACCACAAGCTATCCCAATAACCTATATAACCTCTCATACTGGATATTGTTATCCCCAATTCCTAGGGATAACCAAGGAGATGATGTCTCGAGGAGCTCAGGTTGTATACATTGAGTACCAAGAGACATCTTGATCAACAGTCTCCACTTGCACAGATGGAGGCCCGCTTCACCACCACACATCTCAGGTTCATCATGAGGGTATATGTACACCTGCTTGTTTCTAGAGGACATTGGTTCTTTCTCCATGAGGTACAAGCCAGGTATTATGGTGAGTATCATTTCAATATTTGAGGCATTTGAGTTTGTTGCATTTGAAACTGCTTTTAATTATGTAACGTCGCCTTGGACCTTATGCTCTTTACCTTGTTTTACCTTGGTGGTTGACATTGTGCCCTAGTAAGTGGTCACCCTTAGGGTTATTGTTTCTACTGGGAGCCCCCCTTGATGAGTCGTTGTGCCATTCCCTACCATACTTTCCTCTCTCCACACTTCATCCCGTCATCTCCTTACCTTTTTCGATTTTCGGGTGCACTGACCCGAGAAGGGATTGTCCCTCATTTCCTAGGAAGAAGGGGATCAAGGCCCAAAGGTAGATAGCTAAAAAAAGATAAAATCATAATTATGAACCTTCCATATGCTCGCCCAAAGAGGTATTGAGATCAATGAAACACTTCTCCTAAAAAATAAAATACCTACAAAAGAAAACACATAACATAAATGTCCCACTTGATTAAGAGATTTACACAAAGTGCGTTACAAGCTAGACTATACCCCCATGACACTATGTGTAATTTTCCCTTCAAGAGACTCTTTGGTAATGTCCCCCAAGCTAATTGATTCTCCTTAGGGATTACCTAGTTTTTGGACCTAAATTAATTAATGGAAATAAACGAGCTTGGAAAAAGGATGCACTGAAAATGAAGATGCAACACACCCTCTACAAAGGCACCCATAAATAAGACACTACGATCCCTTGTATGTCATGAACCCCATGCCCAAAAAAATTTCTCCCCATCCGTATCATCTTCTCCACATTTCTTAGAGAGGGGTTTCACCTAGGAAACACTCCTTGACCTAGGGGACGATTCACCCAATAGGTCACCTTGTCAAGCCTCCCATACCTAAACTTGGCAAAGTTGCATAGGGTCTTTAAGCAATTGTTTAGTTTGAGGAGGTGGTTTTGGATGCACATTCTTAGGTGGATCTTTTATTGACTTGATTTAATCATCATGATGCATTTGAATTGAGATTCTTGGAGGGTATATTCATTGTCTTTGCAGGACATTGCTTGGTGGAAAAAATTGAAAGAACAACACTAGTTTGGGCTTCCTTGGGGATTTAATCCCACGTATTGGATACCATGACCCACACACTGGACGATGATGAAAGCCTTTGGAGGCTTGAGAGATGCCTTAGAGGACCTCACCCATGCCCCTAATAGCCCAATGTTTTTCCTCTGAAGGAAAAAACATCACATTTTCAGGGCTTGATGTCATGCATGGGTTAGGGTTTGGTGGTGATTAAGACACATTGAACAATTTGAAGGAAGAATTCATTAGATCATGGAGGAGAGACTTGGCATGAGGACACATGGCCTTTGGAGGCCTAGCGCATTCATCCTCAACCCCATGTTTTGCTTCTAAGTGCCAAAATATTTCCCTAGAAGGGTGATGTTTTACTTTTAGGGTTTCTTTCATGTGCAAATTATGAATTAAATATTATTATTATGTAAAAGGGGAAAAGTAAGGGTTGTTGTCCCCTTACTTTGTGGTTTACCCTAATTTTTGTGTACAAACTCTTATTAGAGGTTTTTGTATAAATAGAGATCATCTATATTTCATTTTTATCATATCTCTCCCATGTGGAGAAGGATACTTGGCTGAAATTTTCGAGCTACTTGGGAAAATTCATCCCCTCTCTCTATTGTGATATGGTTTATCTCTTGTCTTATGGAAGGAAGTGGAGAGCTATCTCTTGGAGTTTCTTTCTCTTCCCTTGTTGATCAAAATTCTTGGTAACTAGGGTTTGTCTTGGCATTTTTCTTGGAATTTGTAAGGAAAATCTCCATTTGTTAGGTTTATTCCTTATTCCATAGTTGTTATTGGTTAGATCCTTGGAAGAGTATAAGGGAATACACCCTCCACTAAGTTTTGTCATTGTTGTTTGTTGACAAGACTATTGCAAAGGTTGTTAGGAGGAGTAAAAGGGTTTACACCCTCCTAGACTTTACCTTGTGAGGGTTGTAATCTGAAGGGAATAAAAGGGCTTACACTCCTTGAGATTTAGTATTCCTAACCTACTGCAAGAAGAATCCACAACCTATTTTTCAAGGCACTAATATTTTGTTGCATTGGAGAAATAAATACTAGCATTGAAATACATGAATTTACGAGAAATTGAATTTGTTCAAAGTGGAATGAATTATTTTCCTTAATTGCTTGCTTGAGCCACAAGAGCGTTTTGATTGGTCAAGGAAATCTTGTTGTTGTTACAGAATTATGCTAAATCCATTAGGGCTGTTGCAAAATCTCTTTTTCAAGGTTAATTTTTCACTCTTTTACCGTTGGAAATAATTGGAAAGTTGTTATTGTTAATCTACTTGATGTTGGCTATGGTTGGGAATTTTTTTCGCTAATTCCTTGGGGTAAAATTTTCTTCTATAGAAATTTTTTTATACACCCAGTTAGATGCTCTGAAAAATCTCTGTAAACATCTTTTTTCATCCCTAATTCACCATCAAATCTTGTGCTAAAGTTTTGGGAATTAGCCTGGATGTTTAGTGTTTCATTGCCCAATAAATAATCGATGCTTTTGATGGTTATTTCGGCAGTAAGTAATTGATTTAACTGTTGATATATATATATATATACACTTCTGCAAATAGGGACAACAAACTTAAATTTTTTTTCCACCTAACACATACCTCGTACTCTTGACTTTTCTTGTGTCTCATGCAAGTACACACACTTTATGAAAGTGCTCAAAGACTTGGAAACCTTAAACCACTTTCAAGACATGTCATAAAATCCATATTACACTTGGAAGCTTGACCTATAGGGGCATCCATTCATAAGTACCACTTTCTGTCTCATTTCCCCCTAGGGTCACCCGTGATTCCCCCCTTGAGGTGATCACTTCACCTCTAAAGTGACGAGAGTACCTATTTGAGGTGACAGTGGGTAGTTTTTCCCTTATTTGTCTCCATCTTATGGATTGGGTTGGGATTTTCCCAACCTACAACTTGCATGATAACATGTTGGTGTCATTGTCGGGGAGGATTTTGAATCCTCTTTCGTGCCCTAACGACAGTTTGACAAGCTTCCATCCCAAATCATTTTCCCCTAGATTTCATAGCAAATCCACTTGAAGGAAATTACCCTTCCACCATTGATGATATCTTCTTGAAGCTTATTTGGCGACTCCACCTTCCCAAGAACCCACATTTCCCTTTTTCCCCTTTTCATCCTTTGATGAGCCTTGATTGCATCTAACGATTCCATTGAGGTACCTTTTTGGTCAATGGAGTTATGGCACCATGGGAAGAACCCTCATCTAGAACTTGTGATGCCTCAAGGATGGAAATTTTACAGATGGAAAAGGAAAATGTTGCTAATAAAGTTGCTTAGGAATTGATGAATCGTGTAAAAGAGTTATTTCAAATAACTGTTGAAGAACTATCCCTTGAAGATGAAGAAATGCTTGAAGAAAATATATATGAACAAATTTGTAACCAAGAATATCTTGATGAAGTTTCTCATGTTGAAGATCTAGATAAGACATTTGATGAAGATGAAGTGCTCTGTGCCTTTGTTCCTCCTGCACATCAAGAATAGAAAATTATGATTTGTGACCCTTTTGAGGATCTTGATGATACTTTATTCCCTGAATTTGGAAGTGAATAATTATTAGGGGATCCCTTGGATGCAATAGATACTTTTGAAAAAAGGAAAACAAAGCACTATGTATTAAGGATCAAGCCTCTTGTGATGAAGAGGTGATGGAGGAGCATGTCCATGAAGAGAAAAAGGAATTATAATGAGGTGCAACATGTTGAGAAACCTTGTGAGACATCGTTATATTTTCTCCTGCTTGATGAAGGTAAGGTTGTCTAGCCTTTCTATCCTCATGTACATGAAGTTGAATAAGCAACTAGTCGCAATGATGAAGACTTTGAAGATCTAATTGAAGCCACCCCATCCTCTATTCTTCCTGCACATGAAGACAAAGAGATGGTCATTTTCAGTCGTACTAATGGTATTATGAAATAAACCTTGGATATGGTTGATGAGAATATAGACACTTTCATACAGACTGGGAGACATGGATGGGATTTTGGTCATCTCATTTTTTATAGAGACCCCATTTATAACATTGATGGTAGCTCTCAGGAAAAGGGGGTTGAGTTTTCATCTTCAGAGGACTTATCTCCATGTATGTATGATTCAAATATTTGGAAAATTGACGATGACATGGTTACATATTTGTTTTGTCCATTCGAGGATGACCTGTCACAGTGTCTTCAGGGTGATTTTCATTCATCCCTTGGGAGTTGTGATGCATATCCTTTTGAGGATGCAGACTTGTTATGTGAGAACTCCCAGACAACTTCATCCTCAATTTTAAATGAACATTAGGACGTGGAGATTCCAAAGCAATTAAAGGATCTCTCTACAAAGCGGAAGTATTTTCATCTTGAGGATTTTTACAAGGTCTCCCAGGTGAAGAGGCAACACTTTTATCCCTATCTACATGAGGATATCCCTTACCTCTTATCTTCTTCTCCAGGAAGCCATGTGGTTTTATTTTGGTCTCTCATCTCATCTCTATCTTTGATACGTAGTGGATATTTGTGCACAGATGAAGATGAACCATAATATATGTATGGTATTCCTCTTCAGAGATGGCTTGATCGAGCTTAGGGTTATCACTTCAGGAAGGATTTTCTGGATGATTAGGCTTGCAGTTTCTCTTTCTAGGAGGATATCCTCCCTCTGTTATCCACAATTTTGGTCATTATGATGATGTTATGATAATGCCATGATGATGAAATATCAAGCTCTTCCATAGGAACATTTTCCTGAGAAAGGTTACACTTATCAGTTTCCAGAAATCATATTTTAAAGATAGTTCGTAGGATGCATATATACTCTCCTGCGAGAATGCCTAATTCTCGCAGGCTGCTCTCAGCTGGGGTGCGAACTTCTCGCACTGTACTCAAGGCTAGGGTGCGAACATACTCTTAAAGAAGGAAAATGGATAAGTTCTCGATCCTTCTAGAAGGATGAGTTGGCTTTCGAATGGTTGGAAAAATACTGACTTTCCAGATATATTGGGATCATTCCCTATCCAAGTAACCAATCTATCTTCTCCTATATATTGAGGGTATTGCTCATGGAAAAGGTTAGAAGCAAGCTAGAAAGAGATTGATTGGAGAATTGTTGAAGCCTGTATGAAGCACTGATGCTACAACAGCAAGAGACTAAAGCAAGGTCATCACAAGTGGTTGATTTTCTTCATGCACGAGCAAGTGTGTGTGTCAAAGCTAGGAGCCATCGAAAGGAGACCTACTACATCAAGTGTCAGGTTGTAAGTTTCTCTTTTAATTAATTCAATACAGTAATATGTCCCTTTCCCATAAAGAATATGTCACTTTATTACATGATTCCTTGATCACATGTATAGACTAGCTATTGAATACATTAATCTGCCTTTTCTTTGATTGGTTTTTTCTGTCATGATCTGAACGGAGCAAGAGCATCGGAGCAAAGCTTGGAACAACAGAGACTTAGGAAAGTGTTCATAAGGTATGACCATATTCCTTTACGTCTTAGTTCACTCAATAGGCTAGATCTAGGGAAAGAGTAGTATTCTGTCCTGTTTTGTTCTAGATCCAGGTGGATCTAGGGAGATCGGTTTGTGTCCGCACTTACAGATTAATCCATAAACAAAATTGGCGACTCCACTGGGGAGCTTATCCCTTTGTCTTTTTGGTTTTTTGAATTTTCTGTGGCCATTTGCTCTATTTCGATTATTCTCCTGTTTTGTCAGTGTCTGAGTCCTCAGGATACTCTGAGGGATCTTCTGGGTCTATAAGCCAATTTGAAATTTACTTGCTTTTTCAAAATTTTCATTAGTTTCAGGGATTCTCGCACTGTACCTATTGACAGCCTGCGAGAACCTTAGAGGTTCGCATTCTGCTTATATACTCCAGTGCGAACTGTTCGCATTCTGCATTGAAGTGACCTGCGAGAATTATACATTCTCGCACTGTGTCCAAGGCTTGCCTGCGGGCAGATTTTGAAAAGTTTTTGAAATCAAGTTTTGAATTTACCAACAGCTTAGATCTGTTGATTTACACCTTTTTGACTTATTGGATCATTGGCTTACACACCTTTTTCTTCAGTTTGCTTGTTTGGAGAGATTTAGGTTTTCTAGGTCTTCTTTGCTTTTGATAACTTGACTTTCTTTTCTTAGCCTTGTTTGGCATTTTTCTTTCTCTTTGATTATTGGAGTTGGATGTGTCTGAATAGATGAGAACCAGTGATTGGTAGAGGGTTAAGTGTTCGTGTTTTCTCTTTTGCTTTGAGGTTCGAAAGGACATTTTCATTTTCTTTTGGGAAGACTTCTTGGTTTGGTTTTCATTTTTACTATCATTGAAAGAAGTGGCTGGGTTGTTTTGTTTGATTTGGTTTGATTTGATTTAATTTTCTCTTTTATTGGAGCTCTTCTTGGAAAGTGAACAATTAGTTTTCTTTCAAGTTTTGTTTTTGTCATTTCAAAAACATTGTAAAATCAAATATTAGAGCATTGAAGTATTGAGAAGGACATTTAGAGATTGTTATTTGATAATTGGTTATTTGCATTGGCATTTGAACGGAAAATTGAGCATTGCATTTGCATAGTAGTATTGAAATTGATTCGGAAAAAGTTCTCTCTCTCCCGTAACTAGGATTCATGGAATGAAAAAGATTATATTTCATCATTGTCCTTGAATTACTTGGGTCAGAGTCACACATCATGAGTTTCACTTCCATTGCCTTTGAGTAATTAACAGCATTTAAGAATATTGCATAATCTTAAAATCAATCTAGTAACTTTTTCTAGGGCTCTTTACACCAACATATTAGCTAGGCTA
>SNQJ01S0021578.1:237532-250305 GCA_010110895.2 Picea sitchensis
TCACTTGTGTGAACCCTTGTGGCCTCATTGATGGTTGTCCTTCTCCAATTCTCAAGTATTAGGTATGGTATTTGTTGAACGAAAATTAAATATTTTCTTTTATAATAGGAATTAAGATGAGTAACTTTCAAGGGGACTAGATGCCATTGAAATCAAATTTGGATTCCTATATTGACATGGTGCGTGTGGTAGTTGTTTCATGGATGAATATTGATTATTTTCTTCGATGAAAAGAATTCGGATTGGCGACTTTCAATAGGACTCGATGCTATCCCAATCAACTTAGTATAAAATGCATATTTTCTTCCATGGAAAGATTTGGATCGGTAACTTTCAAGGCGACTCGATGCTTTCCAGTCAAAATTATTTTAAAAGAGAGGGAGAAGATCAATCCGAGAGAGACCAAGAAAAGCATTCATAGAGCGTCACGTAATTATTGCTTAGCATATATCTTGATACTAAATTGATTTAATTGCATATTATTATTAAAATAGGTTCTCAAGTTATGATATTTTTTTCAAAGTATTTACATCTTATACGATTTTTTTATGCTTCAGTTTTATTTTGTTAACTTTTTAATTATTTACTTTCAGTTTTTATTTAAGGTAGTGATTTGATTTAAAAATGAACAAATTCATTTTGAATAAAGATTTTCATGTCATAAGTACAATTTTTAATTTATTTTTTAATATAAAATTTGACAATTTAAAAACGAAGTACACAATCTTCTCGCCCGCCAATCAGGAAGACCACCACGGAAAGACGACTCAATTCTGTCTGTCGGGACCACTAGAGTGAATCAAAAAGAGGAATGAGGGCGGCTAGGAATGGAATGAGTGCGGGCTGGGAAGACCAACCTAACTAGAATGCTCAAGCTTTTACTAATAGCCGAAGGAAGTACACATTTTATCAAATTTAAGTGAAACATTTAATTATAATTAAATATTATTCAATTTCTATAATGAAAACAATTAATAATAATAATTTTATATGAATACAATTAATAATAATAATTTTATTTTAATAAAAAATAATTTGAAATTTAAAATTTTTTTAAGTTTATTATAATGGTTGTGAAAATAGTCGAAGGAAGTACACATTTTATGAAATTTAAGTGAAACATTTAATTACAATTAAATATTATTCACTTTCTATAATGAAAACAATTAATAATAATAATTTTATATGGATACAATTAATAATAATAATTTTATTTTAATAAAAAATAATTTGAAATTTAGAAATTTTTTAAGTTTATTATAATGGTTGTGAAATAGAGTGTTATTCTTCTCATTTTTTATTTATTTAAATGGTATATTTAATCTTATTTATAATATTATTATTATAAGAGATTTATATTTTAACTTAATTTAATTTTATATATAGTTAATTGAGTTTAATTTTAATGATAGGAGGAATTAGGAGGAATGATTATTACAAATTCCAATCTTGTGGTTAACATTTAAAGATGTCAGCATATTCTTCGTCTTTCTCCCAATTCAATGAATAAGATTTAATGTTCATAATTTCCTTGCATTTATAAATGTATCGGTTAACCTATTTACTTTTTCACATTTACGTAATCATATTAAAAAATTACTATCTAGCCATATATGATTGCCACATTTAGTTGACCACCAATAACTAGCACAGAGCTTAATCTTAAAGATTAATCATTTAAACGTGGCAATCATATACTGCTATAGTAATTTCTTAATATGATTATGTAAATGTTAAAAAGTAAACAAGTTAACAAATGCATTAAAAAATACTAAGAATATGCCAACATCTTCAATTTTTAACCATCAAATTATAATTTTAAATTAAAAAGTAATTAATTATATCCATTATCAATAAATATAAGCTTTTCAGTATAATTAATATCTATACAACTTTTTTCTTACCATGTTTGAATTATTACCCGACACTGTCTCATCTTCATTGCCACGGATCTCATCTTGATTGCCACAGATCATTTTGGGAACTCATCTCCATTGCCAGTAATCCCGTGTATCATATTGGGGCAAGCGTTTTTTAAATGCACATGAACTGTGTATCTACTGATGCCACGTTTAGGGTGCGTTTCAATTTCAATTTTCAATTAACAATATCAGGTGTTTAATTTTCAATTAACAATATCAGGTGGAGAGCGCGGGCAGGTGAAGAACCGCAAGTGAAGAGAGCCGAGAGGTGGAGAGCGGTAAGTGTTTTGAATTTGTGCTTTTAATACATCACACAAAGAACCATGTAAACATTAAGTAAAACGCTCAGGCCTCGCTAATCAGTTAAATAATATTTATTTATTTCTACACAATCCAAAACTATCTGAACATAATCTCGAATATGGTAAATAATAATTTTTTCAGCTCTTGACAATGCAGAATTTGTGTTTTTAATAAGTTACACACAGAACCATATAAACATTAACTAAAACGCTCTGGCCTCGCAAGAATCTGGTAAATAATATATATATTTTTTTAATCTCTGGACAATCCATGACAACAATTGCAATTTTGACGTTAAACCTCAAAAATGCCTCATTGGGTGAAATAAAACAACTTTGTGCAGGGAATTTACAGGCTTTTTGCATACTGATGAGCATAATATAATTTAATGATAATTTTACTAATAAATTGGATTTGTGGTTAGTATGGTTATTATTAATAATTTATTAATCACAATATTAATATATAATAATATGTTATTAATAAAGTATTAATAATATTTTATTAATGTTATTGTCATAATTATATCTATCAATAATTTTATTAATAAAATATTATTAATACTTTATTGTTATTATACATAATACATTTATAAATATTTATAAATATTAAGTAATAATAATAAAAATAATTAATTTTATTATTAATTATTATTAATATAAATAATTAATTATATTATAAAGGAATTTTTTAAGAGTAGATATGTCTTTTATATAATGATTATTAATTAATATTAATGTTTAGTCATGTTAGCAATATTATATTAATAATCTATTAAGGTTAATGGTTATTAGGGTTTAGGTTATTACTGTTAGTACACATATGTCCTTTATATAATAATTATTAATTAATATTAATGTTTAATTATATTAAAAATAATGTATTAATAATATATTAAGGTGAATGGTTATTAGAGTTTGAGTTATTAGGGTTAGTGTTGTTAGGATTGTTAAAATTATTAAAAATGGTTAATATAGTTATTGTTAATATACAAGGGGTTTTAATTATTATTATTAGTTAATAATAGTAATAATAACTATTAATATTATTAATACTACTTTATTAATAATCATTAATACATATCAATACTTTATTAAATTTATTAATAAACTGTTATTAATACTTTATTAATAGTAAAAATTATATATATTACAAATATGATTAATAAAATATTATTAATACTTTGTTGTTATTATACATGATACACTAATAATTAATGATTATTAAATAATAATAATAATTAACTATACTATTAGTTATTATGAATATAGGTAATTAGTTATATTATACAAAGGGTATTATAAGACATCTATTTATTTTAATGATTATAAAATATGGTTTAATGAGTGTGGAATTTATTATATTTAGTATAGGGGTTTTAATAAAAAATTTATATGTGTTTGTCTATGTGGAATTTAATGAAAGTTTTGTATGGGTGGGAGACTTATTTAGAACAACTAAAAATCATCATTTGTAAAGTTAAAGATGACTTTTTATCAATGTCTTTAGAACAAGTATGGTTCTAAGTTTCTTTCTATGTAATACATCACATGAGTTCAAATTTCATATCTTTGTGAAAAATGAAACACTTTGTTATATTTTCTTCAAAAACATGGAGAAAACTTTCTTTCCATAATGTGTAGAACATGAACCAAACTTGTCATGTGACAAACATAACCCAATGTTGTAATATGAAAAGTAAAGTCAAAGTTGTATGAGTAACATAGTATTGTTGCAATGTGACCATCATAATCCTATTGTCACAATGTGATGAACATAGGCGCATCATAGCTTTGGTGTCATTGTCACAGTTTGACAAACATAGTAACATAGTGTTATGAACCTAGCCCTATTTCCAAAATGTGACAAACATAGCTTCATCATCGCAAAGTGATGAAAAATTACTATTATCGCAATATTATGTGAAACAAATATCATAACATGATAATGTAGAAAAAAAAATTGAAATTTCGCAATATGACAAACATATGCCTCCTCGTCGCAATGTGACACAAATATCCTAATGTCATAATGTGAGAAACATTTGTAAATTTTGCAATACGACAAACATAACCCATTGTCCCAATGTGACATAAACAACCAAATGTCGCAATGTGACAAACATAACCTACTATCAAAATGTAATAAACCTATTCTAATGCCATAGTGTGATAAAAAAAAATGTTATGTTGCAATGTGATTACCATTACCTTATGATCTGATGTGATGAACACAACTTGATGTCACAATCTAATGAATAAAACCTTAACAACATTGCAATGCGACAATAAACCATGGCTAACCACAATAAACATGGTCCAACATGGTTAACCATAATCAACATGGTATCGATGTCGTAATGTGTTAAAGATTTCCTAACGCCGCAATGTGATGAAAATATGTGAAGGACACAATGCAACGAACATTGCCCTATCATGACAATTTAACAAAATAGCCCTATTGTCGCAATGACATGAACATTTTGTATTTTCTCTCTGTGAAGAATACAACATCGTCAACCCAGTGCGATTAACATATCCTCCTCATTGCAATGTGACAGATATATCCTAACATCATAATGTGATAAACATTTCCAAATGTCGCAATGTGACAAACATAACCCATTGTCTCAATGTTATGTACAAAACGTTATGCTACAATGTGAAAAACATCACCCAACATTGCAATGAGATGACCATTCCCGGACGTCGCAATGTGACAAATATAACCCACTTTCAAAATGTGACAAACCTATTCCAATGCCATAATGTGCTAAACAAAAACCGTACCTTGCAATGAGCATAGCCCCAATCATAGCTTCATATTCATCATCACATTTTGACAAAGATAGTAACATAGCAATGTTATGAACCTAGCCCTATTTCAAGAATATGACAAACATAGCTTCATCATCGCAAAGTGACGAAAATTTACTATTGTCGCAATGTGGTGTCAAACAAATATCCTAACATCATAATGTGAGAAACATTTTGAAATGTGAGAAACATTTCAAAATTTAATAAAACTATTCTAATGCCATAGTGTGATAAGAAAAAACACTATGTTGCAATGCGATTACCATAACCTTATTATTTGATGTGAGGAACAAAACTTGATGTCACAATCTAACAAATAACACCTTATTAGCATTGCAATGCAACAAAATACCATGGGTAACCACAATAAACATGGTCCAACATGGTTAACCATAATCAACATGGTCTTGATGTCATAATGTGTCAAGCATTTTCTAACGCTGCAATGTGACGAAAATATGTGAACGACACAATGCAACGAGCATTGCCCTATCATGACAATTTAACAAAATAACCCCATTGTCGCAATGTCATGAACATTTTGTATTTTCGCTCTCTGAAGAATACAACATCATCAACCCAATGCAATTAACATATCCTTCTCATTGCAATGTGACAGAAATAGCCTAACATCATAATGTGATAAACATTTCCAAATGTCGCAATGTGACAAACATAACCCATTGTCGCAATGTTATGTACAAAACCTTATGCCACAATGTGAAAAACATCGCCCAACATTGCAATGAGACGACCATTGCTCGATGTCACAATGTGAAAAATATAACCCACTTTAAAAATGTGACAAACCTATTCCAATGCCATAATGTGCTAAACAAAAACCCTTCCTTGCAATGAACATAGCCCCAATCATAGCTTCGTCTTCATCGTCAAATTTTGACAAACATAGTAACATAGCAATGTTATGAACCTAGTCGTATCTCAAGAATGTGACAAACATAGCTTCGTCATCGCAAAGTGACAGAAATTTACTATTGTCACAATGTGATGTTGAACAAATATCCTAACATCATAATGTGAGAAACATTTCGAAATGTCACAATATGACAAACATATGCCTCCTCATTGCAATGTGACAAATATCCTAATGTCATAATGTGAGAAACATTTGTAAATGTCGCAATATGACAAACATATGCCTCCTCATCATAATGTGACACAAATATCATAATTTCATAATGTGAGAAAAACTTGTAAATGTTGCAATATGGCAAACATAACCCATTGTCCCAATATGACATACACAACCTAATGTCGCAATGTGACAAACATAGCCCAACATTGCAATGAGATGACCATTCCTTGACATTGCAATGTGACAAACATGACCCACTATCAAAATGTAATAAACCTATTCTAATGCCATAGTGTGATAAGAAAAAATGTTATGTTGCAATGTGATGACCATAACCTTATGGTATGATGTGAGGAACAAAACTATAAGAAAAAATGTTATGTTGCAATGTCATGACCATAACTGCTATGGATCATGGAGAAAACAAACTTCATGTCACAATCTAACTTAAGAAAAAACCTTATCAACATTGCAATGCGATAATAAACCATGGCTGACCACAATAAACATGGTCCAACATGGTTAACCATAATCAACATGGTCTTGATGTCGAAATGTGTCAAACATTTCTTAATGTCGCGAAATGTGACGAACATACGTGAACACCATAATGCAACTAACATTGCCCTATCATGATGACCTCATTCCCCGACATCGCAATGTGACAAATATAACCCACTTCTCAAATATGACAAATCTATTCCAATGCCATAATATGCTAAACAAAAACCCTACCTTGCAATGTGATGACAAGAACCTTACAATGTCATGTTACAAACAAACCTAATACTGTCACAATTCTATCGAAGAAAATTTTGATCAATATCAATGCTGAGCAGTGTTCCTATGATGTGGGATGTGATCTAACAAAATTGATGTAATAATATTTTAATATCAGAGAAATATTAAAGTATTAATACTTTAATAATGTTTTTATTAATGTATTAATACTTTAATAATATATTATTGTTTTAATAATGTATTACTTTATTAATGTATTAATATTTTATCAATATATTGATTAATAATGTGTTTATGTATTAATACATTAATATGTTACATTATACATTTTTGTATTGGTAACTTAATCATGTTTTAATAAATACATTAAAGTTCAATGTAACAATATTTCATTAATGTATTCATATTGTAGTTATGTATTTGTTAATGCATTTAATTTATTTATTGATGTGTTTTAATGTATTGTTAATATTTTACATTATTAGTGTAATAATATTTTAGCATTTTATTAATTAAATTAATAATATATATAGTTAATTGATACATTAATGTATCAAACAATTAATATGTTACTTTATACATTAATGTAAATTAATACTTTTGTTAATACATTAATAATTGTACCAATCAATTATCAACCTTTAATGTATTAATACATTACTATGATTGCATTAATAATTTAATATGTTATATTATATATTAATACAAATTAGTACCCTTTTAATTTATACCTTTAATAATGATTACTCTAATAAGTCCATTACTTCATTTTATTTATGTATTACTTTTAGTGTATTATTATTCTAATAATTTATTGTATTTATTGATATATGCAATGTATTATTAATGTATTACATTATTACATAACATTATATGCTAAGGTAAATTAATACTCATTTTATACATTATTATTATATATTACATTAATATATCAATATAATATATTAATATATTTAATAAATAATTTTACATTTATTAGTGTAATACACCTTAACATTTTATAAATTAATAGTGTACTAATGTAAAAATAAATTGATACATTAATGTATCAAAAAAATAATAAGTTACTTTATACACAATGTAAATTAACACTTTAATTTATATATTATATTAATACATTAATGATCATTGTACCTAATCAATTGTAATCTTATAATTAATCTTTACTTTAATGTATTAATACACTTTTATTGTATTAATAATTTAAGATGTTACATTATATATTAATACTAATTAGTACTTTGATCTATACTTTAATATGGATTATTAAATACATTAATGTTAAATTCGTCCTATTACTACTTTATTAATGTATTAATATTTTAATAATTTATTGTATTTATTGATATATGTAATGTGCTATTAATGTATTACATTATTACATTACATTATACATTAATGTAAATTGATGATGATGATTAACGCCCACTAAGACCTAATTGGTCTATCGGACTTTAAGAGGTAAGTGATTACCTGTGATTCCTTAGAATTTTGTTTTTGTGTTCTAAAAGCATTAAGAGAATCTTCCAAGATCACCATACTTTGTTGAGTTAAGAGGTTAGAAGGTTGGTAGTGTGATCAATATTTTGAAAATGAGATCTAATATGGGTATAGGGTCGGACAATCTAAGAGAAAGTGTTTTCATCTTCAACCTTGTTAGTGTCACAGAGGTGACACACCTCGCTCATCCCATGGCATTTTAGGAATTGACCAACACCAGCCACCATGGAGCTCGTGAGAATTTTTCCTTATCTTAGCAATGCTTATATTTTTTCTTTACACTTGCAAATCGACAGATAATTTTGATCTTCTAAATTAGGTTGATTTCACATCTTTATAATACCTTAATTTTCTTTTTTCCCTCTAATTTCTATCACAACCACATTTTTCCTTAAATTTTGATTTGATGTTATTTTATACATTATTATTATATATTACATTAATATATTAATATATCATTAATGTATATATATTAATTTGTTAATATAATATATTTATTAATTTATACATTAATTATATATTAATTATGTGGAAGGCATATTTTAGTGTTAGGTTTTATAGAAAAACTATTCTGACAGGTTTTCTAAAACAACTATTTTGTTACCATTCATGATGTTGACAGGTTTTTTAAAAAACCATCTTTGTTCACCATACCACTCTACATTTATTATAAAAATAACTGTCATATCATATCATGTGTCTACATATCCTATCTCTTTATTGTACATTAAGCAATAAATCATAAATACTTTTGTACTCTATCCACCACCTCACCATTCCTATACCAACTCCTGTACTCTACACATGGCCTCACCATAAAAAAGTTGTAGAGAGGTTACAGAATGAAACAAAAATTGGCTGAGTGGGAGAATTCCGGAAGACTTTGGGAAGCTGAACAAATTACATTTTATACAATTATATGATAATAATCTCTCGGGGGCGATACCTGAAGGATTTGGTGAGTTCGGGAATTTAGTTGGTATTTTTATGTACCAGTACTCTCTCATAGGGACCTTGCCTCCAAAGATGGGATCTATGTTTGAATTCAAGCTGATTGATGTCTCACAGAACAAGCTGAGTGGCCCGCTTCCGCCAAATTTGTGCAGTGGAGGCAATCTTTAGTATATTCTTGTCCTCGAAAATGAGCTTATTCTTGTCCTAGAAAATGAGCTTACAGGCCAAGTCCCTGAGTCGTATGGAGATTGTTATATCGCTTTAAGTTTTCTTTTATCTTCTGGAGAAAAATATTTTTTTATTGTTTCTCAAATCCGCGTAGACTCCAATAATTAATTAAGATCGACCCACGTATGCAAATTTATATTTGAGCCAGCCTATTCGGATAAACTTCACGGAATTCTTTATTTTGGAACCGTAACATGCTTTTTGGAAGACAGGCATGTGCCTTTCGTTGAAATCTGGATTTTGACTAAAAGTTATGTCCATTGACTTTCGGTGCCCTAATTACGTACTGATTTCTCTTTCACCTGGCTCGATAACCTACGCAAACCGTCCATGGTGGGCGGTCTCCTATGGCAGTCAGTATCCCATGGAGGTCTGTGGCCGCACTTTTAAAAAACAGAAGCGAGCGAGAGCTGCGCTCCTCCCTTTCCTTGAGAATGATGTGCTTTTCCTTAGAGGGGTCTCGGTAGACAGCAATGCAGCAACCTCCGGTGAAAGCAGTGAGCTGGGCATGTAAATGGAGGTGAGAACTTATTCAATAACAAGGCTTAAATCCGAATGTACTTCTTCAGAACTAAGATTGCAATGATGTCCTTAGTAAGTCCTGTCATGGCATTTTTTAACTATTTTTGCCTTTAATTTCTTCTTGTTTTTATAGAATTGTCCTTGGGCTTGAATATCTCTATTTGCAGAGTTTATCAAAGCTATATGCACAGTTAATCGGAGAGCTTTGAGTAGTTACAAGAACTGTTCATGGAGATGTTTGAGAGCAATCTCATTAACTTTCATACGCATGTGGCTTTATGCAATGCATTCTTGTTGGTTCGGCAAGCGTGCTTCTACGAGTCTCTCAATAACTTATTAAAACAATCTTTTGTCTTTTACACATATTGTAGATACGTGCATACATACATGCACCCGTCAAAAAGGAAAGGTGGCCCATGTTCCTTCACACGGTCACATTCTGCTAATCCAAATCCATAAATATATGCTCTGCTTAATCCAATTTCCTGTCACTTGTTCTTCAAGCTTTTATCCCCTAGCGTCTGTTTTAGCTACCCCACCGTTGTATATGATTTTGGTTATGTGTTACAAGTCTTTTCTCGTTACCATTGCTGCTTATTGCTATAGGATTGTATCCTTTGGGCTTCCTTGAAAACTCCCAAACTTTGTCTCTCCAACCATTCTAGATCTTGATACCTTCCCTGGTGATTTGGGTATATGGTGGCATCTCCAATCCAAGTCAATTCATCAGAGGGAGCGGTAATGGAGTCATTTTCTGTAGCAGACAGAATGATTATGAAGCTAGGANCTCTCCAACCATTCTAGATCTTGATACCTTCCCTGGTGATTTGGGTATATGGTGGCATCTCCAATCCAAGTCAATTCATCAGAGGGAGCGGTAATGGAGTCATTTTCTGTAGCAGACAGAATGATTATGAAGCTAGGATATGAGACATTTGTTCTTGGTTTTCCCTCTTTAGCATATTTGCAGTCAAATCAGATGCTCGTTTTTTATTCAAATCAGATGAAGCTTCACAAAAACCCAGTAATCCCAATCCATCCAGCACAATTTAGTAGAGAGATATATGATATGGGGAGTACCCAATATACCAATATGCCATTTTGTGCCAATTTGAATACTCCTGGGGCTAAAACTGGAGTGCCCACGCATAGATCAGTGCCTCTGTCGGTGCACAGGGGGTGCCCAACTCAGGATTCATTGCATTCTCCTGGGGACAATGGGGAGGCCATCTCACACTTTTGGAGCAATTCAACTTCTAATGAAGTAGACGAGCAACAAGTGATAGATGAGAGGAAGAACAAAAGCATGTTGTCCAAAAGAGAATCTGCGAGGAGATCTCGGTTCTGGAAACAACAACACTTGGACGAGCTGAGGGCTTAGGTGGATCATTTGAGAGAAGAGAATGGGTAGATATTGAAGAAATCCAATATCACTTCCGAGCATTATCTTCATAGAAGAGAAGAGAATTACTTGTTGATATCACACGGATTAGAGCTGGGTCACAAGCTCACTATATTACAATACGCATTAAATGCTCAATGGTGTGTGTGTTATTGCATATTCTATACAACATTACTTTATGATATTAAATAATTGACATATATTATATCATATTTATTATTGTGTTGTGTTGAATATATATTGGTTATTAATATGTTCATTTATAGCATCTATGTGTTTGCGTTTAATGAGTACTCACATGGTAGACTTTACATGATTTTGAACACAAATTTGGTGAAATGAAAATATGGAAAGAGATATTCAATATAATATTGAATGGCTGTTCATCTTTATAAATAAAGCTTCGTCTATAAGTTAAAAAAAATGGCAAAGTAATATTTAATGGTAAATGTGTTGTTTTTTTTTATATATTTAGAAATTAAAAGATTGTTTATTAGTTTTCATTGGTTGGAAAGTTAAATGTTCAATAAAATAAAATATCTCCACTATATTTTGAGATATTGATCATCATAGAGACAATATGAGTTTGACATATAGTATCATTGTTGACTCTTTGGTTTCTCCCTGTCTTTGGTTTTGAGACCCAAAAACAATTTACATTGTGAAATATATTAACTTTACATATATAAAATTTTAACATCTTTTTAAAATTTAACTTTACATATATAAACTTCAAACATCTTTGTAAATTTGAAGCAGTATTCTTGTTCTCATTGTAAAAATTTAAATAGTACTATTCTTGTATTATGAAAATAAAATAAAAGAAAATGATATAGTTGGTTGATAGCAACAACAAACTACATGTGACCTTTTAGGAGGAAACACATGTTCTTAACCATTAGGCCCACTCAGGCTCTATAGTACTCATTTTATAGTTATGGATATTAATAAATTAATAATACTCATGGGTAGCATTTTCTCCACTATCAACCAGCCATATCATTGTTTTTAATTATATTTTCATATTTTATTATTATTATTAAAAAAAATTCCAGTCAAAACCACAACGCTTCAAATTTAAAAAAATGTTCTTACTTTTGTTAAAATGTAAAAGTTTAATTTTAAAAAGATAAATCATTCCAACATGATCCATCAAGCAACACACAAGACTATTTGAGAGTGCAACCATCTCAACTAGGGGAATATATATTGTTGTTCTTTAATACATTAATATAAAGTTGAAGCTATATCACAAGTGAGGTCCAATTGTGCCAATCTTAAACAATTTG
>SNQJ01S0021579.1:27240-45417 GCA_010110895.2 Picea sitchensis
TGCTACAATATGAGGTATAATGGTATTGTATAACTGAATTCACTAAGTAATCGAGGAATAACAAATAAAGATAATGCACACATAATAGATAAGTAAGAATTATTAATATGATCACCTCCCATTCCCTAACTACTGCAAAAACCTGGTTCCTGCAGCCAAAATAGATGCCTCAGGTGAGACTTCACTTGCATGTAGGTGATGCCGAAAGGGTCGGTGTATGAAAGTTTTTTTTGGTTAAGATAACTTGAATCTAGGGTCTTATAACTGCGTGCCAACAAATGGTTCCATTGTCGAGACTTGTAATCTGTGATCGAGGGAATGTTTCGGAGGTCAACGAAGAAAGAGATATTAGAATGACTAGAAGGGAAGGAATGCAAATTTACTCGAAAAGAGAATAGAAACCTTCGACTAAGCGACGAGTAATGTATGTAAAGGTATGTGTACACAGAGCTACATGAGATTTTGTTTGGAAACTTTCCAATTATTTTGACAGAGTGGTTAGAAATATTAGTGGAGAATACTAGAAGGTGCAAACTGCAACGTCAAGGAACTAGACTGCTAAGTTGGTAAGGAAAATAAATTCTATAAGTAATAAGACTTCTCACACAATTGATTTCTAGTTGGACATTATATTTGGAGGATATATTACAAAAATTGTAGTGGATTGTACCCAATCATACAATGTTGCATAGAGGGATTTATTCAAATTTCTGCGTGGAAGGTTGATCCAAAACGGATCTAGAGAAGGCTAAGAATAACTCAAAACTCACAAAGGCAATGCATAATGCTTAGAATGGCTCCAGTAGATAGAGAAAGGGAAAAAATTCAAAGTTCCCAAAACTCAGTGAAAATGGCATGATTGAAAAGAGCGCATCGCAAGATTTCTAACGACGTAAACAGCTCGTCAAACGGAGTTACAAATTGAAAGATATTCACGGTCAAAGTTGTGGTCAAACTTGTCAAGTCAACATGTGCCACATCATCATTTGTACTGCTAACTTCAAAAGATGACATGGCAGAATGATGTCAACATGATGGATGCTGACATCATCATGCCATGTGGTAGCACTGAAATCTTCCACGTGTCACCCGCTAATGGGATTTTCAGGGGTCCGTGTGGACCAGTACAAAATTGCCACATGGCACCCTTAGGAGATGCCACATGGCACCCCCAGGCGACACCACGTGGCACCACCCAGGAAGCATCATGTGTCAGGTACAGATTGGCAGGGCGATTGACGCTAGAAAACAGGTGGACTAATCAGTGAGTGCCATGTGGCCCAATCAATGGGCGACACATGGCATCCCCAAAATGTCCAATATCAACCCATGAATATATATATACAACCAATACACCAAAATGGAGTCCGGTGGGATTCGACCCCGGAACCTCCGCTGATGCCCAAGCCTTAACAAATCTGCCCATAACCAATGTTCCACAGGTACCTCTTGGTACATCTGCACACAATTATTACTTAAAAGGTGCAATCCGCCCAAATCCAGGAGAGAGGCGCGGACCATATGACCCACAGGAATGGATTTCGAGGCAAAGGACAATCATCATTGCAGGTTGCAGAGGGCACAAAAAGTGAGATAGAATTCTTCTTAGGCCCGAGAGTGCCAGAGTCGGATCAGAGCGTGGAGACAATAATTTTTGGGTAATCCGACGCCAAAAATTCATTGGTGTTGTCTGTTTTCTGATTTGAGCATTATTTATGCAGCTTGATTTCAGAATGAGGTATATTTATGTATTTTCCAAATTCTTTTTCTAAGTTAATGAAAGATCCTATCTATTTGAGAGAAGGACCCAGAGACATAGTCGAACAGGGATGAACTCCGTTATCAAGTTTTTTGTGTTTATATCTGATGCTTATGTTTCTTCATTTTTAAGTTTTCCCTTCTTAATGGTGCACTTTAATTTATGCTCATTTAATACAATTCTTTATAAGTCATGATGAAAATATGCCAGATCATGTTGGTATCAAAGAAACCATCTTTGACTTGAATTGTTGAGTGTGAATTCTTACTAGGGCCAAGCATAAGCAGGGTGAAGGAACTCTTAAGGCGTTCAATCTCGAAGTTGGTCGTGTATCCAGAAAGAATAAAATGGTAGAAGAGGACAAGCGTGATGAACATGAGAAAAAATTTCACATGGTATTTTATCGCTTGTCAGAAATGGTCAAACGAGTGTATTGAGATTATGATAAGAGGATGAAGAAGAAATGGTAGAAAAAATAAGCACATGCAGATGATGATGTTTCTTTAAACCAAGGGATTGGAGGAGATCCTCCTGAGCCTCCGTCTTCACCTTCGATTTCTAGATCTTCTTCCTCTGAGAATTCTCATCATTCTCATCATTCTATCCATAAAGCCTCTTTTAAGAAACCATTGTTAAAGCTTGATGTAAAATTATCTTTACCTATGTTTAATGGAGATGCTAATCTTGAAAAGCTAGATAATTGGATCCGACAGATTGAAGTGTATTGTCATGTCCAACATATTGATAAAGAGGAGGTTAAAGTGAAAATGGATTCTCTTCAGTTGGAAGGCACCGCTCTCGTATGGTGGGAGACCAAGCTTCAGGGAAAAAGTAAGTGTGGTAATATTCTTTCCTCATGGTCGGAATTTAAATCAATGATAAAGAAGCAATTTTATCCATTAGGGTATTTACATAAAGTAATGATGGAATGAAAAACTTTAAGGCAAATTGAAGGTCAAAAAGTCGAAAGTTTCATAGAGGAATTTAGGAAGAAAGCACTTGAACTAAACATTCCTTTAGATTCCTATGAAATGCTAATGAAGTATATTGGCACACTTCAAAGTTATATTCGTCATACTTTATTATTGTTTAACCCCACCAGTCTTGACGAAGTTTGTGTGCAAGCCACTCACCTTGAAAGCAGGGGTAAGAATGGACAGGAGGAAAATCCATTCAAGCACTCTAAAAACCATTTCAATGGGAAAGGAAATGGGAAGGACAAGAGGACAACTGCAATAATGAAGGAAGAAGGAAAACCCTCTTGCAGCCATTGTGAGAAAACTAGTCATGATAGCGAACATTGTTGGAAACTACATCCAGAGTTAAGACCAAAGCAGTTTGGAGGCAAGGGGAAGCCAAAGACCATTGCTATAGTGCAACATGATCTTAGTTCCGATTCAGATGACAAAGAAAGGATTGTAGCAGTTGGGATGAAAGGTAAATATTCCTTTTATGCATGTTCAAGTTCTTTAAATGAATCACATGAGGATGATAAAAGGAGAAGGGCACTATTCCACATGAGAGTTGTATCGAAACACACGAAGGTAGACACATTATTTGATTCAATTTCCCAAGTCAATTTAATATCAGAGACACTTGTTAATAAATTGGAATTAACCACAAGATCTCACCATAAACCTTACCCTCTTGGTTGGGTATCTGATAAAGAAAATTCAAATGTCACTAAGCAGTGTAAGTTGAGGTTTGCTATTACTTCTAAGATGATAGATGAAGTGGATCTAGATGTGGTTCCTTTGGATGTCTATGGTATTGTATTAGGGAGTCCCTATATGTATGATAGGAAGGCTATCTTATTTCTAAAGGAAAACAAATACCATATTACAAAAGATGGAGTGGAATACATCATTAATGATCACATCATAAAGGACAAATCAACACTTGTTAGTTTAGGCTAAGTAAAAGGAGGTATAAACACTAACAAGAATCTTGTATGCACGATTGTAAAAGGGGAATGCCAAGATAAGTCTGATGTTATTAATGCTCTTGATCCTTTACATAAGAATGAATTGCTTGAGATGAGACATGTCTTTCAGTGGGAAGGAAGCCATCATAATACCTTCGACACTTTAAAGATCGACATTGTGCCAATTCTCACCTTACCTAACCTTCAAGAACCATGCAAGTTTGAGACCACTGCTACTACCAATGACATAAGGACAAACATGCTTTTTAGATCTCCTATTGTTACTTCTATTATTTTGAAGAATGTTCCCTTAGCTCATATCAATAATGATGGATGGTATACTAATGATGAAATCTTCAAATATGTATGTGGGATCTTCCAGGGTTTGTAGGCGAAGAAGTTTTGTTTGCAGAACAACTTACTCCACCATTTGAGTAAACCTTGCTTTCCTTCCTACAGGGAAGTGAATGTAACTAAACAAGATTTTGTTTCATTTGTACTTGGGAATTTGGGAATTGTAATGTATTTATAAGGATGGAATTTTCCTCGAAGGAAAATATTTGTAACCACTATTGTAAAGGAATGTGTGTTATACTTTTGTAAGCCCACTATTGAAAGGCCAGGGCTATACACACCACTTCCTATTTCCTCTTATCCTTGGGAAATTATTTCAGTGGATTTTGTAAGGGGATTACCCATGTATAGTATGAGTAATGTCTACTTAGGTTTAGTAGTGGATAGGTTGTGTGACAGGAATATTGCTCTTTTGTTATCCCAATATGTAAGGGTTCGTTTCAGGTTGTACACATTCATTGTCTTCGGTCAAGAGTCTCGATTTTTAGGTGAATATTGGAAAAATTTGTGGCAGCTCATGGAACCATGATGGGGAGGAGCATTTCTTTCCATCCATAGGACGACATACATACATAGGTGGTAAACAATACAGTGGTCTAGTTTCTTCAAGGATATTGCAGCGAGCATCCTAAGTCATGGGATGATCAGTTATTGTATGTCCAACCTATGTATGATCAAGTCATGTCTTCTTTCACTCATAATTCTCCAGTTGAGACTTGTCTTGGGTATTTACCTAATATCCCCTTGGACTTGCTGTATGGGAAAAATGTTAGGGAGAGAGATGCAACCCACAAGTTCATTCAGAGGGTTCAACAGGTCAACCAAGCAGTCAAAGAGAAGATGGAGGAAGATGTCATCCTAGATCGAAGACTGAGGACTTCACATAGGAATGACATTACTTATCTTTGAGTACGCTTAAAAGGTACACAATCCAACAAGGCAGATCGAGAAGGAAAGAGTGAGGGAGAAATCCCCTCACTTACCTGTTGATTGATGAAAGATTTTGGTGGTCCAAAAATCTCTCAGTGGGAAGGCGTGATCCAAAAAGGATCCAAAGAAGGATAAGAATAAATTAGAACTCATAGAGGCAAGTCATAATTCTCATAATGGCTCCAACAGACAAAGAAAGGGAAAAAATTCTAAGTTCCCAAAACTCAGTGAAAATGGCATGATCACGAAGAGTGCATCACAATATTTCTAATGGCGTAATCGACTCATAAAACAGAGTTACGGATTGAAACATATTCGCGGTCAAATTTGTGGTCAAAGAGGGAAAGTCAACATGGGCCACATCATCATTTGTACTATTGACATCAGCAAATGACATGGAAGAATGACGTTAGAATGATGGATTATGATGTTATCATGCCATGTGGAAGCATTGGAAGCTTCCATGTGTCACACGCTAATGGGATTTTCACATGTGGACTAGTAGAAAAGTGCCACATGGCACCCCCAAGCGACGCCATGTGGCACCACCCAGGAAGTGCCACATGTCAGGTACAGATTGATGGGATGATTGACGTCGGTAGACAGGTGGAATAATTAGCAGGCTCCATGTGGCCCAATAAGTGGGCGCCATGTGGCATCCCCGAAATGTCCAATATCAACTCGTGAGTGAATTTCGAATTTAAAAAAATGGGGGGTCCGCCAAATATGGTGAACCACGCCCATTTTAGTAGCAGTTGGAAGGACTTCTAGACTCTGCTAAAGTTAGCGAGAATCATATATTGCAATGTATATATATATACAACCAATACATTAAAATGGAGTCCGGTGGGATTCGACCCCAGAACCTCCACCGATGCCCAAGCCTTAACGAATCCACCCATAACCAATGTGCCATGAGTACCTCTTGGCACATTTGCCCACAATTATTACTTAAAAGGTGTAATACTCCCAGAGCCAAGAGAGAGACACAGACCTTACGACCCGAGGGCATGGATTTTGAGGCAAAGGACAATCATCATTGCAGGTTGCAGAGGGCACATAAACTGAGACAAAATTCTTCTTGGGCCAGAGAGTGCCAGAGTCGGATCGGAGTGTGGAGACAATCATTTTTGGGTAATCTGATGCTAGAAATTCAGTGGTGTTGTCTATTTTCTGATCTGAGCATTATTTCTGCAGCTTGATTTCAGAATGAGGTATATTTATGTATTTGCCAAATTATTTTGCTGAGTTAATGAAAGGTCCTACCCATTTGAAAGCAAGACCCAGAGATGTAGTCCACCAGGGAAAAACTCCGTTATCAAGTTTTTGTGTTCATATCTGATGCTTACGTCTCTTCATTTTTAAGTTTTCCCTTCTTAATGGTGCACTTTAATTTATGCTCATTTAACACAATTCTTTATAAGTCATGATGAAAATATCCTGGATCAAATGTTCATGAAATCATTGGGTATGCGGATAAATATGTTGTTGTGCGAAAAGTGTGTGATAACAATGGATTCTGATTGCTAAGGGGGATTCACACACATAGGGGAACTGAGGGATGACAAGAGAATTGTCTGAAGGTAGGAATGAGTGAAGGAAACAATGAATAAGGAAGGGTGGGACAAAGGATGCAAAGAACCAAAGAAGTTGTATAAGAAGAAGAAGATGAGCTTGGAGTACTGCGCAGTGGAAGAAGGTACAAGAGGCAAGAGACTGAGGATAATAAAGGAGAGACACATAGTGATCCTGAGTGGAGAGGACCTTGCACAATAGGCCAAATCGCAAAGATACCATACGTAGAAGGAGAGGAAGAGAATTCTCAGTTTAGTCAAATAATAGAAGAGTCGATAAGTCCTACTCATATGGGATCTTGTGTCGATTCCACGACCCCGTGTGCATCACCTAGATCATGAATTACATTTGATTATTTGTTAAAATCACTTATAGTTAGCAAGGGAGGACAAAGTAGTAACATCTAGAGCAGTGGAAGTAATGAACAAAGTAAGAATCAACCAACATTGCCCAAGGGAGGTACTACACAAAGAAATATGGAAGGGGTAGAAAACACCCTCAGACTGCCTGAGTGGACTTGGGTTAGAATACCCAGAACAAAATATCTTTTTTGCGAGACAATTTGGTATCAAAGAATGCCCAGGATGAGGCTGTAAAGATTGCGTAGTTGGAAACCACCTTTAGAGTTCGCACACTAGTTTGGTACATAACACTGTAGATTACCATACCTACAATCAACGAGAAAGAGAAATTGAAGAAGAAATCGCCATCTTGAAGATCCAACTCGAAGAATAAAGAAGAAAAAAAGAAGTAATGAAGATCCAGATGAAGAAGAAAGAAGAGGATTGTGAGAAGATTGAAGAAAAAGTTGTTATGTTAAGAATAAAAGTTGTCAATCTCAACAAAAACATTAAAGAAACATCCACATCATCAGTAAAGATAGTTGAAGGGAAATGTCATAGGTCATCGGAAGGTAAAAGTGAAGAGAATCCTAAGAGTTATGTAGAATTCATCAAAGGTTCTATAAAGAAGGAAGAATGCAATCCCTTAAAGAAGAATATTCCAAAAGGACAGAGGAATCAAGAAGAAGAGTACATAAGAGATGGAGATCAAAGAATACCTTATGCATTTAGACAACCAAGAAGCTTCACTCATAATGAAGGAGTAAATAGAAGAGAATATCATGATCAATCAAAGAATGATTTTAGAAGGACTACAACATAGAGAAGATCATCCACTCCTACATATGTAAATTTCTTTTATGGTCATTTTTTTATTGTACTAACTTTGGACATAAGTTTGCAGATTGCAGGACTTATGGAAGAAATGTTCAAGCAAGAAATGCTTATGTGGCCCCACATATATTGAATGTTACAAATGCCAAAACAAAGTTCATATAGCTCGTAGTTTTAGAAGCATGAAAATTCCATCCATGAAGAATTAAACAAATAACAGATATACTAAAATTTAGAAAAGAAAAGAACAAGAAGAAGAGCAAGTGAATAAAGACCAGATTTTAGAAATTACAAGACATTCCATAGTACGAGAAATACAAGGAAAGAAAGAAAAATAAGAATAGGTTTTAGGAACAATATTGTTAGAATCCACAGCAGAGAAACATCATAATAAAGAGCAGGAAAAGAAAGAACAGGTCCTAGAAATCACAGGATTTGCAGTAGCACGAGAAAGAAAATAAGAGCAAGTGAATAAAGAATGGGCCCAAGCAATTGTACTTTCAGGAATTATAGTAAGAAATCAATCCACAAGCAGAGAGAAAGAAGTCAAAGTTCAAAGAGATGACGAGTCTACAGACGAACATGGAGACTACTTCGGGAAGGTATTCTTCTAAGACATCCGACTTGGAGACTCCTAGTATTATGAATATTGAACAAGGGGAGTCTAGACAACAACTCTACAAATCAAAGAGTATCTTTTGAGTAGTTTGAAGTATGATGTTTCAGATGTTTGATAGAGACAAATTCAGAGTGGTTCAATAGCATAAGTATATAATGATAGATTGATAGATTGATAAAGTAGTGTTCTCACACAGGTGTCCGTTGACAGTTACACAGACAAAAGTCTATGGTCGTATTCATGCATAGATATTGTTAGCATAGGTTTTTCGAGGCATGCAGAGATTGGTATGAAGATAGAGAAGATCAAAGGACACATTTAATGATCACTTGTAGCTGAGAAGAATTCATAATAGTACAGGGACACATGGGTTAGCATTTTGGACAGTTGAGAGCATGAGTTCAAGAAATATTGGATTCATAGATTGGTTCAGAGAGTGGTTAAGAGATAAAGGAATATTATCATAATGGATGGTAACGATACAAGAATATTTGAATGCTTAGTATTGAATTTTTTTTTATATATGTTAGTTGATTACACAAGGAAGCACCAATGGACAATAACTCCAAAAGGAAGCAGTTACATGAAGACCTAAACTGATATACACAGAAACATGCAGAGAAGTCATTAGAGAGAGAGAGAGAGAGAGAGAGGAATATTACTAGCATACAAACATGGAGACACACCCAAAGGGGGAGATATTATTTTAACTAGGATTGGTTAGAAAAGGTATAGTGTGAGATCGACAGGGGGAGTTAATCCTTTTTCAAAGGGAGAGAGAGAGTAATCAAAGGCATGAATCTAGGGGGAGCAACCCCAAGGACAATTTAGATAGAGGGAGCAACCCAAAGGATAATACAGATAGGGGGAGAATCCCCAAGGACAATTTAGATAGAGGGAGAAACCCAAAGGATAGTACAGACAGGGGGATCATCCCCAATGAGAGTTCAGTAAGGGGGAAGTAGCCCCAATGAGAGATACCCTTTTCCATTGATGTCAAATGGGGAGAGATAGAAACATTGATGATGAGTATGAGCATGAGTGTTTTCATGACTAATTGTTACCATCAATGCCAAAGGGGGATATTTTTAGATAGTTGGTTTATATTGATGGAAAATTGGTTGTCATCGATGTCAACCCTTGAAGATTGATATTGTAGATTGATGTCAACCCTTGAGTATGTTCGGTAACACATTTTGATAGCTCCAGAAGTTTGGGTAAGGGAACCAAGTTTGTTTTAGGTATAAAGGCATGAAGATCAGTGAATATGCATGTAATAATATTGTAGATGGATAGTACACATCATGCCATTTTCGATGATATATGGTACATCACGTGGTTCTTCACGGTTAGTGAGATATGGCCTTATGAAGTTGGAGGACCCTCAAGAATATTCTAGAAGCCCCTAGAAGGTCAACAAGAAGTCAATTATTCTACAAGATCCTAGAAATTCATCAAAAATTTTGCTAGTCAAAGTGTTTATAACAAGAAATTAATTATGGGTAAAGGAGTTGTAACAAAAAAATTTCTAGTCAAACTGGTTGAACAAGAAATTAATTAATTATGGGTAAAGTGGTTGCAAAAAGAAGATAATTAAGGATAAATAACTTGCAATAAAGTATTTATCATTTGAATAATTAATGAAAAGTTAGTTGCAACAAGAAAGTGGGTTAGCCCTAGATTGAGGAGAATGGGTAACACAATTACAAGTTGTCCCTAAAGGAAGTTACTTGGGAAGTATAAATAAGATATCAATAGACTCTCATTAACACCTATTGGGCATATTGAATATCTATAAGTGACTGAGGTAACCAAGGATATTTGAGGCGAATTTCATAGGGAAGGTGAAGTAAAGAAGGCCGAAAATCCAAGGGAGGATGAAGTCTTTTAACGATGTGCTGTAAGGTATGTTATTTACATATCATCTCACCATTTTCACAATAACTATTTTTTTAGAATGATCCAAATTGTGAAACTTGGGTGGATAGTGATAAATAATATCAAGGTACATGTGGTAGAAATTTTAGCTTCTGGGTCGTCGTATTTTGGGAGATACATGTTGTGGAAGATAAGTTTTTTGGCTAGTCCTGAAACTAGTTTTAAATAGGTGTTCTGGGTAAAACGGTCACAACATCTTCATAAAAAATCCAAATGATGTGAGAAAAATTGTAATGAAAAGAGTACAAAACTTGATTTGTTGTTTGCAAGTTTCAGAGTAAGATATCAAATATTGAGCATGTGGCATGTCATACAAGTTCGTTCTCTAGAATAATCCATAATTCAACAAGATCTCCCATTTATGCTATAACTCATTTTCTGGGAGGTTCAAAGTAGTGAAACCTGGAGGAATTGCAGAGAAGACACTGAAGAATGTTTTTAACATTTTCAGACCTTTATTCGTTTCAGGTAAAAAGTTATGCTTGTTGCAAGTTAGGGTTGTTGACTAATCCAAAAAATGTTCATGTGAGACTTAGGTAAAGTTTGATGAAAAATGTATTCTCTTGCTGTTGAAGTTGAGGAAGGTATGCAGGTATGTGATCACATACACTAGTTCTGTTACAGAGTTACATGTATTTTTTTATGGTTACATTTGGTCATGACATAGTACATGCTTGAGGCTACATAACAATGAGGTTTTGGCACATGGTTTGATGTAAGGGTTTATGGTATTTGGTTTATGGATAATGTGATGTATTTCTAGAGGCCTTTTGTTGGATATCTTGGTGTATGTATTTTTTATATGGTTGATGTACATGTTGGGTACATGGTTGAGGCATGTAGTTGATGAGTTGGCACATACATGAGGTGTATAGTTGATGATGTTGGTACATCTTGATGAGTCATAGTTGATGTGTTGTTGATACATGATTGGTACATGCTTGGTTTATTGTTAGCGTCACTTCATAGTAGTATTGTTGGAACATAGTTTATGGTTGATGTGGCATACAGATCTTGGTATATTATTAGAAGCACATATTTATCTTGGTGATCATTATGAGGTATTTTGATGTGCATAGTTGATGCACTTATGATAGTACATATTGTGCTAGTTATTGGTGCACATGATTCGTTGATGAGATTATTGTGACAGGTTATTGACACATGTTGTTGCTACAGGTTGTTGGTACACGTTGACAATGATAGTGGTCGATTCAGTGACACTGACAGGTTGTGTATATTTGGAATTTATATTTCAGGGTGGTAGGACGAAGAAAGGATAGGTGGTTGGAGCCACTTTCTGGTTGGAGCCAGAGAACCGGGGAGTTGGAGCTTCCTTCAGGTTGGAGCCTCCTTCTAGTTGGATATAGAGAATTGGGTGGTTTTATCCACCTTCCAGTCGGAGCTGGTGAACTAGGGAGTTGGATCTTCCTTCAGGTTGGAGCCTAAGAATTAGGGTGTTGGATCATCCTTCTGGTTGGATCTAAAGAATTCAGTGGTTGTAGCCACCTTCTAGTTGGAGCCAGAGAACAAATGGGGTTGGAGCCTTTCTTTGTGCAATGGACTATTAATTATTTTTCTACTTTCATGTTCCAATGATAAAACTTCACTGTTTGACACCATTTACCTTGCCTCTGTTTCTTGGAACACTCTACTAATCACTTATAATTATTATAAACAATCATAATTGACTCCATTGCACAATGGTCTTATTTTCCTAAAAAAAAACCTGCCAGTCACATATTTAAAAAAAAATTCAAAACTTTACCCATACAAAAAAGATGGTCATTGTACTTAAATTCCAAGTTGCTACAAAGTGACAGTGAGTAGTAGACTTGCAGAGACAACCCTCTCTAACTGAAAGGGCCAACTTTCACTCTAAAGCTAGTTTAAAATGGGTACCTTGATGGTTTTCTCCTACGACCTAGAAAACTATTGAGTGATAACACATTCTATATATGTGGCCATGGGTATTGACACATTGATTTATTGGCGATATTTGATTGCATTATAGCTTGGTGTGCTAGATGATACATATACATGGAATTATAGTTTCATTCAATTCAATATGAATAATAGCTAGAAGTGATTGAATTGTTGGTAAGATACAAAATTCTGAGATCATTTCATGAGTTGTTAAAAATGTTGCAATCAAATATAATGTGCATAAATATTGAAAATTTGTTTGGATGAATGAAAGTTGAGAAAGAATGTGGGTAGAGTGGTCTTGGAAATGGAAATGGTGTAATCCCATAAGGAATACTGATATCGAAAACTGCAAGAGCCAAACATTATGAGAAGGAATCTCATGATTGAGAAATTTGGTTTCCTATATAAAACAAATTTGAATTAATAAGTGAAATTTCTATGATGATATCTCATGATGATGGCATGTGTGTGATACAAATAAGATGATGGAAATGAGTATGGAAATATTAGGAAGAAGGCGATTATTATGAGATTGAAACCCTATGGTTTATATAGGCTACTAATTGCTAGCAAATGTCTAGTAGTAAGTTGGAACTCTCATTGCAAGTGAAAACCTTGGCAAATGATGGATCACTCGAGGGACTATGTAGCATTGAAGGGGATGCCTAAGCCCGAAGGGTGAGTACAACAAAGAAGAGGAAACTTAAAAAAACATATGGAATAGTGGCTAGAATCATGAGGGTGTGTCGAAAAAAGGACAGTGAGATGAATTATTTCCTGTGACAGCTTTTTGAAGCTCATGATAGCCATACATATAAATGTTTCTTATGGTTACAAACTCACTCTTGAATAAACATTGCATTGTGGATTTGAGGACTCCTATGGAAAAGATAAATGTTATATGATAATGGATACAACGTATATGTTTTCATAATTTTTGTATAGAACAACTAAAGAATGAATACATTAACTGAATTCTTGGAAAGAAGAGCACCAAAAGGAAACAAAACTCAAGGAAAAAGGCATGGAACGAGTAAAGTACAATGGACTTGTTCCGATTAAGAAAAATCAAAGTGGGGTTGAAGGATGCAATGCATGAAGTGGTTTTGCAACTATTTGAAAGTTTGGAGATTCCATTATCATAATTGGAGTTCATGGAGCCACAACTCCGAAACTTCTTGTTTGACCTTGTGCTGGGGCCCTAGATGGAAGTGGTACATCCTAAGGGTTTATGGTGTAGATAAGGGGGTACACTTACTTGGGTTTTGTAGGTTGAGGGGAATGAGATCCAGTTGGTTGGAATTGTTGTGAGAATCACAAATTATAAAAGTGGTTGCATATGGAATTCCTGGAGCCACATCTCTAAGACTTCATGGACTGTCTATGTTGGGGGCCTTGAGAGTAGTGGTATAGCCTGGGGGATTACATAGCAGAGAAGGGGGTACACTTCCTTGGGTTGTGCATACTAAGGGGAATGAGAGATTGTTGGTTGGAATTATTGCAAGAATTATAAATTGGGAAATCATTTGGTATGGTTTGGGGCCGAAGTGCCTATGTGTACATGGTTTGGGTTGGAGTGCCTATATGAATATGTTGGGTTGGAATGCCTATGTGACATTGGGATAGAGAGATTACATGTTGATTAAAGGCTAGAGGGCCTATCATTTTGATATGTATGTACACTTGTATGGTGTTGTGCACTAAGGATAGTGAAAAAATAAGGGGGAGGGGATGTAACATCCTTAGTTTTAATCCCCACAAATTGTAATGTAATTGTATAAATGTTATTTAGGTTGGTGAGTCGATATATTGGGGGTGAAGAGCCTATATTGATTAATATGGACGAGGACCGAACTAGGTACTATGTACATTGAAATAATTAATAAAAATAATAATTGTTGGTTATGATACAATAGGGACGGTAATGATGGGGTCTATGATTCCACAAAAGGGAGGGATAAAGGGGCATCCAAGGAGAAACCTATGCCATTTTTCTCGAGTTAATTTGTCATTACCATCTAATGCTCCTTTGACTTATTAGACACACGATCATTAAATGAAAGTAAGAGGTTGGGTGAGGAAGTCACCTCACCTAGTTATTGAGAGCATGGGCTTGAGTACAATCAACCTTGGTAAATGTGAGAGTCAACATGCATGGGATAAAAAGGAAATTCAAATGTGAAAAGGGGACATATTTTACTTGTTGATTTTGGGAGAACAAGAGGGGAGTTGGGTGTTGATAATATAAACAACCATGTTGTGCTTGAGGACAACCATTATTGGGTTGTGTTTATGTTGAAATTGTGGCTTTTGTGCCTATAAAAATGGGATGTGTTTATGTGGTGCATTTTCCTGTTGAGGAAATGGATCAAGAGCCTTGAGAAGGCTATTGTGAGAAATCCTGCAACAACTAAGAGTTCTTAGAGTCCCTGATCCAGGGGATCAAATTTTGCTAAAAATTAAAAGTGCTCGGAATTGCTTCAAAACAGACACGTGTGTAGACCTCATCCTCACGATACCAACACAACTTGAACCCTAGTCCAAACCCCGATCAATAATGCATACGACCAATACATAAAAACTTTAGCATGCGCCTACCATTGCAATGGTGTTTAGCCACGGTCACACCACTCTCCACCATGTTACCTTCCACGCAGAGTTTGCCACGGATTCATGGACAGGTGCGGAAATCTAGGTCGGTGCGCGACCACATGGAGGGCCATGCGACCACGTCCTCCACCCTGATAGGCGCCTGTCCTGCTAACTGTTCGACAAAATCCTTGATTTTTTGGGATGCCCGTGTGTGCTAGGTTTAGGCACGGGAAATGCCCAAAATCCAGGTTCAGTTCACACAGGTACGAATTGGAGAACCAAAGACAACAAGCTTGAAGGGGAAACTTTCTAGAAGGATATCTTCTTCATTGTTTGGCCAAATCAGGTGCATAAAGAGCCTAAATAGGGGTTTTTGGATGTTCTGGAGCCATTGGAGCCATTTATTTGGCATTTTGAGCACTGCAAATCAATTTTTTTAGCACTTTGATCAAATAATATAAAAGATCCATTGGAAGCTGGACCAGGAGATGTAGCCCAAGAGAGGGGTGAACTCCTTTATCATTTGTTGTGTTATGTGTTTACTGTTGGTTGTTAATTGATGGTTATTATGAGCATATTAAGTGTGAAAACTCTCTTATTTATGTGTTTGAAAATTGATCCTTTTTCCAAGGCACACATAATTAACACTTAAAAATAATTTAAAAGATACAAGTCTTCTACATTTTCAGATCAGTCCCCAACTAAGATATTATTATCCAACTGAATGTATTGGAGCCTTGGAGGTAAGTGTGAAGGCCTAAGAGAATGTGTATAAGAGAAGGGGGATATCATTCCTTGGGTTATGTAGGATGGGGGGAAGAGACATGGTGGATTGGAATTACTATTGGAGTAGAACCTGGATTTTTGGGATGCTAAATGTGGAGAGTGGACAACCAAAAAGACCATATCTCTTTGTGGAATCATAGCCTTATCTTGGGGGTGAATTTCTATTGAGAATTGGATCAACAAGCCTATGGCTAGGAGAAACGTCATTTGTACACAACCAATTGATTATTTTATAAACAAATAAATTTTCTATTATGTTTATTATGCTAATTCCGCTACGTAATTTTTTATATGAATATTGTTTTGTTTTCTTGAATGGTTGCATTCGTGTTTTTAAATATGTTGTTAGTTGCATGAGAAAAATTATGGGCCTACTTCCCCTTGGTTTATTTTATATGCATGGGGCGTTTTTAATTTCATTTTAGCATGGATGGTATGTTTCATGAAATCACATAAGACATTTTATTTTTAGACACATAACTAGGCTAGATGGATTTATATTCACTTGACACATGGCACATTCTTTCCACTTCCAATAAACCCTTTCACTTGCCTCTTTATAACAAGGGTACATTTCATAGCAGGTAGTCCTTGTATTTTCTTTCTTGTTAAAGTTTTTATATATTTTATCTCCTTTATTGTCTTTATGCATCTAAAATTCCTTATAGTCCATTAATCATTAATTATTATCATGCCCTATATAGAATATAGGGCATAAAAACAACAAAAAGAAGAAGCATGGAAATACTTATATTTTGTATATTTCGTAACAATTTAAGTTATAATCAAAACAAAAAGAAACAAAAAAAATTAGAATCCATGTTGCTATTCTAGGTAGTTAATGTATTGAATACAACTCACCTAGATTTCAAATGCTTCAATCTCTTCTTGACCTCGATGTTGGAAATCTAACTATATTTATTTCATTCATTTACTTTATATTTTGAGTATAGTTTGGCATGCACAAGTCCATATATATTGCAGATTAAAACATCTACCATACCTCACCTTACAATGCCTGATATCGAGATTAAATAACTTCTTCAAGTGACATGTCAGTTCAAGTTCAAATTTTTTCCAGACTACAACTTTAAACATTCTTAGTTTTATCAAATGGTTTAAAAAAGGAAGAAAAAAACTATTTGAAGTGAAACAGAGTTGGACTCACAATCCAACATATTGCAAGGATGGTTAGTGCTACATCGTTTAACATATTGCAATTTGGTTGAAAATGAACTACTTGAATCCTTGGTAGTTTTCTTTTGATCCTCCTATATAAGATCTGCAAACTGGTGTCCAAAAAGACAACCCAATTCCATGCATCAATTATGATGTTAAAAATAGATCTATTTAGTAATAAATATAAGGATTGAAAATGATTTGAGCCAATATAAGGAATGCAAAAGAGAAACATGTGTTAGAAGTTAGGCACTTTTATAAAACTACTTGGAAAGCACATAGTTTTATGGGTAAATGACTAATAATGTGATAAGTGACTTGTTAATCAAAACCAACCTCTCTAATGCCACTACATAATTTTGATATATGGAACAAATCTATAAAATAATGCACTTCATGTGTATATTATTTCTATTTTAAATATGTGCTAGTCATCTCATTGTATTCAAAACATAGAAACGCTAGATTTAGGATTATTTAGAAATCTATTTAAGTATGTTTTTTAAATCTTGAGACAACATGTGTGTCATCAATTGATCTCTTTGAATGCTCAATGTTCTAGCTAAACACCTGCATTTTAATTCCCAAAAAGTTAACTACTAGCTATGGAAAGTAATTCAATAACATCTGATAATAGAGTATAATGAATGTAGAGTGTACCCCAAAGTTATACCATACACATAGAGTGTAAGAAATTACTTCTTACATAGAAATCTTGATTCACTAAGAAATAATAATACTTGGAACAAAGCTGCTATAGTTATAGCATCTAACTATGAAGTATAATTGTGATAGTGCATTCTACACTAGAAATGATACTAGCATATTATAACACAAATAAAATAGGCACATTCTGCACCATAGTCATAAAACACTTCTAAAATGTTATGCAACTAGTATCATATTTGCAAGCAAGCAATTTTAATCCACCAAAAATGAAGAAACTATGACTTGGTTAACTAAAAAAATGCAAACCATGAAAATATACACAATAGAGTACAAACACCACAGATGACTTAGTTTGCTATTGGAAGCTCTAATCCACTTGCATTTGACATATGCTAGCCTATTCAAATTTAATACGCAACCTACCTTGTTCCTTTTTTTAGTACCTACCATAGTTATGAGAGTAGGATAGGGGGCGAAAGTTCATGCTAGATCATAGGTAACTCTATGTTTCAATCTTAGGGAAGAGGCACCATTCCATGAACCATTCAAAGAATAAAAAAGAGAGTGATGGGAACTATATTGTGTCGATGTGAGGAATTATCACTTTCTGTAAATCATCCATTAAACTCAATCTATTGTAATTGCATCTCTAATTGGATCATAGAACTCATGTTAGATTAAAAAAGGGGACATAATCTACTTTACATAACTCAACCAAAGTGGATGGTATAAAACCAATGTTTACACC